>CM062820.1:407857356-408135887 GCA_031772625.1 Pinus tabuliformis | reverse complement strand
ACAATGTATATTCAGAACAAGACTCCTCATAGAGCATTGGGGAAGAAAACACCAGAAGGAGTCTTCACAAGGAAGAAGATAGAAGTTAGCCACTTTAGAATTTTTGGCAGCATTGCTTATTGCCATGTGCCAGATGATAAACATACCAAACTAGATCAGACTGCAGAGAAGGGGATCTTTGTTTGGTACAGTGAAACTTCATAGGCATTCAGAATCTACATTCCTAGCAGTAGGAAGATAATAGTAAGGTGAGACATGAAGTTCATGGAAGACCGAGCTTTTAGGAGATCTCGTGATATGCCTGCAGATGATCAAAATCAATCAACAGAAGCTCCTTTAGTCTAGCAGCAGGGACAACCAGTGGGACAGGCAAGAGGACAGTCACAAGGGTCAAGCACTGTGATAAGCACCAATATTTCTCAGGTGCAGGAAATCCAGGGAGTTCTCAGCAGATGGAGCAACAGAGATAGGATGAGGAGGAGCTGGCAGAACCTCCCACGACTAGTGGTCGAGCCAACAGAGAGGTTCATCATACATTAAGAGATGCAAAGGAGTTTATTGGAACTCCTAGGACGAGCAAGAGACAACGCAGATAGTCTGACAGGTACCAAGGATGGGTGGCTCAGGTTACAGAACCTTCCAACTTTCAGGGGGCCGCACAACATCAGGTGTGGGTAGATGTTGTGGTAGAAGAATATAGCTTTATCATGATGAATGATGTTTGGGAGGTAGTGCCAAGGTCGGAAGACAGATCAGTTGTAGGTTCGAGATCGATCTATAAGATCAAATATGCGGAAGATGACAATGTGGATAAGTACAAGGCTAGGTTTGTGGCAAATGGGTATGCACAAAAAGAAGGGATAGATTATGAAGAGATCTTCACCCCAGTTTCTAGATACACTTCTATCCAGTTGGTTATATCTCTAGCAGCTAAGATGGGATGGAAGATTCACCAGATGGACGTCAAGACAACCTTCTTGAATGGGGTCATAGAGGAAGAAGTGTACATACAACAACCATAGGGCTTTGAGACTCATGGAGGCACACACATGTGTGCAAATTGAAGAAAGGTCTATACGGGCTCAAGCATGCTCCCAAGGCATGGTATGATAGGATTGATAGCTACTTGTAGCACATGGGATTCGTCAAGAGTGATACAGATCCCAACCTTTACTATTTGATGGTAGAGGGTAAGCCACTTATTCTAGTTTTGTATGTCGATGATATATTTTTGATAGGAACATCAGGGCTCATGGAGGATTGCAAGAGGAACCTGGCAATAGAATTTGACATGAAGGATTTGGGGTTGATGCACTATTTCCTAGGATTGGAAGTGTGGTAGAAGGATGGGGAGATCTTCTTTGGGCAAGGAAGATATGCTACAGATATTTTGAAGAGGTCCAGAATGCAGGATTGTAGACTCATGTCTACACCCATGATCACTAACTAGAAGAAAAAAATGCATCATATGACAAGGATGTCGACCCAACCTTATATAGACAACTTATTGGGCCTCTCATGTATTTGGTCAACACTAAGCCAAATATCCGCTTCACAGTCAATTCCTGTTAAAATTGGCAACTAGAGCCAAACTCCATGTGGGTCATCTTATTTATGGCAGCTGATATTTTTCTTGGATTCCTCTCGTCGAGAGGTGTAGGATTGATATAAAGATCATCTGATTCCGACAAGTATTCATGGAGATATGAATTTATTTGTGTTATGTGACAATTCGTCAAGGTCGGCCAACAACCAAATTACCCCCGTCTATCCTCAACGTTTTACTATAAAAAGAGGTGGCTTGCAAGTCATTAGTCACCCATCTCATGTGATCTTGTCCTCTCCACTCGTTTGGGTTTTGGTGGAAGGAAAAGTCACTAAGAGTAGATGCTGCCCTAGTCCCTAACACAGTCATGGAGGGAGGTTTAACGCAGGCCCTAACTGCTGGCCTTATTCCACTCATACGCTGGAAAGAAAGAGGCCTCTTACGCAGACAAGTAAGGGTTCAATGCAGCAAGAGGAGGACCCCTTCACGCTGTCCTAAAAGAGACCTCTATATGCAGCAAGGAGAAGCCCTATAATACCCTGTCATAATGGAGTTGGAAGAACAATGAGGAGATTTGACCGCAGGCAAAGAAGGGAGATGTATTTTGAAGCCCTCTAACAGAAATGCAAGGGTAAAGTCAAGGCACAGTCATAAGCCCTAAACATTGTCATAGGAGATGACCTTAATGCAGTCATAAAGGAGGTTTTCACCGAGTTTGAAAATTGTCCTAAACATTGTCTCATGAAGACCTATTGAAAGAGTCTGCATCTATAGCCTAGCTGCTCTGCTAGACTGCAAGCCATAGCAAGCAACTAAGGTTGGTATGCATTGATAATTGTAGCAGCATGTTGCAGTATGAATTGAGTGCATGATGGGTGTAGCATAGTGCAATGAAGGGTACAACATAGTGCAACAAGTAGAGCATAATGATGATGATGCTGTAGCATGATCGATGCACCAGGATAGGCATAGTAATGAAGTGCAACACTGTGATGATGAATGGTGCAACACGACAGTGGTGCAACATAGTGAAGATGAAGTGCAACATGAAAGTAATGGCTTGAATAGTGCAACAGATGATGAAGTGCAGCATGAAAGTAATGGCTTGAATGGTGCGGCGAAGTGCAGCATGGTGCAGCATAGTGATGATGAAGTGTAGCATGATGGGTGCAACACAATGATGATTGTATGCTGTATGATGAGTGCAGATTAGTGTAATGAAGTGCAACACAGTGATGGGTGCAACACAGTGTTGGGTGCAACACAGTGATGGAATCATCTGTGTTCAGATCTGCTACCTCGCGTGTTATCTTCTTAGTGAAGATCTCTGCTCTTACTTTGTCAAAGTCAAAATGTTGACTTCTGATGTATATGTACTATCTCTCTCTTTGCTGAACTATTGAAGAACATAAGAAGAATTGATCAAGGGTTTCCCCACATTGGGGTTTGTCCCTGGCTTGCGCCACATCTTGTGTCCTCTTGTCTTGGCTTGTTTTTCTGCGATTTATGTTTATGTTCTATCTGCATTTACTATCATGCTAAATGTGATTGCTAATCTGGAATTGATATTGAGCTAATGTGGAAAATTGAAGTAAATTTGCTCTCAGCGTAAAACATACTTAAAATTAACATGGTATCAGAGCTAAGGTGAAGACAAAGCCCAAGCAAGACTGAAAGAGCAATCACCGAAGACAGTTGGACAAGGTCAAAAGACTCAATGAGTTCCCCATCCCACTTCAAATTCACTAAGGGTGAAGTCGAATCAAAGAAGATTATTAGAGTGTGTTAAGTTATGGTATGTTCTATGCTTATAACAATTTACTTCTTTTTCTTATTATATTCCATAGATTAGCAATCACATATACATAAAGTAAAGTGCAGATAGAACATTAAACGATCGACAGAAAACGAGCCAAGACAAGAGACACAAGATGTGGCGGCTAGCCAGGGACAAACCCCACAATGTGTGAGGAAACCCTTTGATCAAATCTTCTTTTATCTTCAATAATTCAGCAAAGAGAAATAGTACAATAAATCTGATTCATATTAGCAGTAACAAACCCTAGATAAGCAGCATCAGCATTAGCGGCTTCATTATCAAACTAGGGCAGACGATATCTCACAAACCGACCGTCGGATTGACTTCATTCCACCACCAAAAGTTGCGACTTTCAGAGGAGGTTCAAATAAACCTACAATGCAGTTCCAAAGAGGAGATCTTCCAGGGCACGCAATTCAATCTTTACTTCTGCAGTTGCAGCTTCAAATTCAGCAGTTTCCGGCTTCAAACTAGGGCTGTCGATATCTTGCAAACCGTTCGTCGGATTGACTTCATTCCACCACCAAAAGTTGCGGCTTTTAGAGGAGGTTCAGATGAACCTACAACGCAATTCCAAAGAGGAGATTTTCTAGGCCATGCAAGTCAATCTTTACTTCTGCAGTTGCAGCTTCAAATTCAACAGCTTCTGGCTTCACATGTGTGAGAGAGAGACCCATTTCAGCGCAGTAGAGAAGAGACTCATTTTTGCGTAGTAGAGAGAGAGAGAGATGTGATGAGATGAGTGAGTCCAAATGAGGAAAAGTCCTCTTATATTTATACAAAACGTTGGTGGGTGAATAGATGCGACTGTTGGGCTTCTGAGCCTACATGAGTTGTAGGTCGGCTTGATAATAATTCCATAATCAAAATAAATTCATATCTCCATGAATACTTATCGGAATCGGATGATCTTTATATCAATTCTACACCTCTCGACGAGAGGAATCTAATAAAAATATTATCAGCCATGAATAAGATGACCCACATGAAGTTTTGCCCTGGTTGCCAATTTTAACACTCCCTCTCAACCAGGGAGAACTTCATCTGCAATCTGTCTATCGGTCGTTACTATTGATCAATCAAATGCACTGTCCTGTACAGCCTGACCCTTGCCTTGCTCTGCTCTATTCTACCTATTATGCTTTGTCTTGTTCTGCCATGTACTGATCGGTACTGTTTTTCTCTATTCTGCTTTGCTCTTGCATTGTTCTGTTTTGCTCTGCTTTTGTCCGAATTATGAAGAAGAAGAAATGATCGAGGATGTATCATACTGACTCAAAGTCAGTCTCAGAGTATGTACCACTGGTCCCAGACCAGTCTTAACCAGCCCGAAGTCAGCGTCATAGTGAGTACAACTCCACTGGTGCTAAGTATCATCCTCCACTGACTCAAAGTCCGTCTCAGAGTGCGTACCACTGGTCCCCGACCAGTCTCAGCCGACCCGAAGTCAGCTTCATAGTAAGTACCACTCCTACGATTGGTCCCAGACCAGTATCGCAGTCTCAGAGAGTGTACCACTGGTCCCAGACCAGTCTCAACCGACCCGAAGTCAGCGTCATAGTATACTATGTACCACTCTCACTGGTCCCAGACCAGTACTGCACTGACATGAAGTCAGTCTCGGAGTATGTACCACTGGTCCCAGACCAGTCTTAACCAACCCGAAGTCAGCGTCATAGTATGGTACAACTCCTACCACTGGTCCTAGACCAGTATTATTGATCCCAGATCAATAGAGGTCATCCCAGCGTAGGGAGTACGGTAGATACAACAATGGGTCCATCGGTACTACTATGGTCCCTAACTTCATTTCCCTGCTCATTGATCAGATGAGAGGTACTTCCCATGAGTCCCATACTGCATGGGTAGGAAGCCTTGACAGGAGAACTAATCAATCCTGTCCTCACAAGAGAACACATCAATCCTGCTACAATCGCCATGGAGAACACATCAATCCAGGCCGACATGGAGAACACATCAATCCAGGTGTCACAGGAGAACACATCAATCCTGCTACAATCGCCATGGAGAACACATCAATCCAGGCCTCACAAGAGAACTAATCATCCTGCTACACAGGAGAGTGAATCATCCTGTTCCACAAGAGAGCGAATCATCTTGTCCCACAAAAGAGAGAATCATCTTGTTCCAGTGCGCACCACCCGGGGAGGGTGAGTCACCCTGTGGTCGTATGTTGTTCCAGTAAGAACCACAAGCCCTCAGAGCTCCCAGAGCTCAATGTATGCAACATGTAGGACCCTTGTACAAGGGTTTCTTGCGGACTCCAAGTCGTTTGGGAAAATCACAGATTAGATCTTTCCTTGGGGCTTTGACAAGGTGTATCAACCTGTACATCATCTTAATGCGATGGAGCCTCCTTGCTCATCAACTTACCATATCCCAGATGATGTCTATCTGTTGGAGCAATCGACGAATACGGGATTCCTCAATAATCGAATCCCACCTCTGGTTGTTATAGAGAATCACAGTGGTATCCAATGTAAATCCAAATAGCTCACTGAAGAGCTTTCGCAACCAGACTGCCTCATACGAGGTCATGCTAGAAACAATATATCCTGCTTTGGCAGTGCTCAAAGCCACCGACTTCTGCTTCCTGCTCATCCAGGATATCGAAGCAGATCCCAAGGTGAAACAGCACCCAGAAGTGCTCTTACGGTCCACCACACTGCCTGCCCAATCAACATCAGTATATCCAAGTAGTCTCACATCTCCGACAGTGTATCTTAATCCATGAGAGATTGTGTCCTGAAGACATCTCAGAAGATTCCTGGCATCAATGCAGTGAGGCTCAACCAAATATGAGCTCACAGTGCTAACTGCAAAGCATATGTTCGGACGGAGGTTCACCAAGAACATCAATGCGAATGAGTTTTTGAAACTCAAAGGCATTTCCCAAGTCTGGTCCGACATCACTACCATATAACTTCTAAAAGTTAAGATCCTCGAGGTAGTCACAAGCTTGCAATCCATCATACCAAATCTTTCCAATATCTTTACCACATATTTTCCTTGAGATAGGAAAATTTCCCTTGGCTTCTGCCATACTTCAAGTCCTTGGTCCTTTATTTCAAATTCAGAAGCCAGCTCCCTCTTACATTTGTGAATGAGAGGGTCTGCACCTGTTAGAAAGAGGTCATCCACATACAACAGCAGTATGAGAGGCTTGTCATCTTCAACCTTAAAGTAAAGGTTAGGATCGGCTTCACTCCTAGTGAATCCCAGCTTCATCAAGTAGCTATCGATCCTCTCATACCATGCTCGGGGTGCTTGCTTCAGCCCATAGAGAGCCTTCTTCAACCTGCATACATGATATTTTCAATCATAAATCTCAAATCCTTCAAGTTGCTCCACATAGACCTCTTCTTTGATAGAACCATGCAAGAACGCGGTCTTGACATCTATCTGATGTAGGTTTCATCCTTGTGAAGCCACAAGGGCTATGATCAAGCGGATGGTCGTATATCTGGCAACAGGTGCAAATATCATAGTCTATACCTTCCTTCTGGGATAAACCACGAGCAACAAAATGAACCTTATACTTTTCCATACTTCCATTTGCTGCATGCTTTATCTTGTAAAGCCATTTTGAAGTAACAATTGTCTTGTCCAGGGTCTGGGAACTACTTCCCAGACATCATTCTCCATAATAGACTCATATTCTATGGTCATAGCATCCTTCCATAGCTAATGCTTGAAGACATCTGAGAATGATGAAGGCTCATTTGTATGATCGTGCTCATGATGGTCAGGTATCCCTGATACCTGTTAAGTTTCTTACTTTGACGGAAGGTTCCTCAGGGTGCAGCATGTCCTTCAACATCATCAATATCCCCCTAAGCCATGAAGGCCTCTTCCTAGAAGAGGAAGGCTCATGTGGATGAGAATCAATCAGATCCATGGGTTCTTCTATATGTCAGGCATTGATTCATCATCCTTTTCTTTCGGTTCCCTGGTGTCGGCTTCTTGAGAGCTCCTCAAAGTCTGAAGATTGTTCACCTTGCGGTGAACTTTTCTTCAGGAGTCTTGGAACCCAATGCTTGATGAGGGCATCGGTTTTGTACATATACGACAGTGTTTGTAGTTTCATCCCTTAGAAACTTCAGAAGTCTTTGATCATGTAGCATGGCCCGGACAACTTCCACAATCGTATGGTTCTTCCTTCCTGCCACACCATTCTACTCAGGAGTATGTGGTGTAGTAGTCTCCCTCTTAATTCCAACCTCAGATATGCCTGAGTGAATCAACTGTAATACATCGGAGGTCTTGCTTTGGCTTGAGGGGAACAGTCCCCTTTTGAGCTTTCCTTCGACACATCCCGGACTTACACCTTCTTTCTCTACTTGGAATTCGGGCATCCCTGTCACCATTTGTTTTACACCAAGTAGAGCTTTGTAATGAAGGTGGGAAAACCTTTGATGCCAAAGTTCGGACTGAAGAGTTGTGTCACAAGACATGACACCTAGCGGACTTCCATCGACCTGATATGATGAATCAACACTAAACCCAAGAGTAATGGCATCTTTAACATTATTTTTCCATATACATACCTTGCCATTGCTGAAGGTTACCTTGTAGTCTTTGTCTTCCATTGCCGAGATGGACACTAGGTTCTTTTTAAGGTCATGTGCATTTAATACATCCTGGACTTTCTAGCCTTCTTGAATGGTTGTCCTCTTCCTCGATCCCCAGCTCTCCTCTTACCTTTGCTATTGAATTTGTCATTCCTTTGATTTGCCATCAGAGGGATTTTGATCATTGTCCCGGTGTGAGTCCTTTCTATCAGGGCACTCCCTTGCATAGTGACCTGCTTTATCGTAGATGTAACATCGTCCTTTTCTTCCACCCTTAGGTCTAGCCTTTCCTTTTGATTGAGAAGAAGAGGCAGCAAGAGGACCTTTAGGCATGGGCATTTCTTGCTCTTCTTCCCTTGTTTCTTCTTGAATGCATCTAGCCATTAAGAGTTGTCCTGAACACATACCATTCAGATGGTAATCCTCCAAGAGTTGTGAGTGCCATTTCACTTTCAGTAATAGTTTCCCCAATAGATAGGAGATCATTCTTGATCTCGGTGATTCTTAAGAAGTATGCTTGCATACTTTCATCTTTACCCTTCTTGATTTCCCTCAGCTTATTTCTAAGAAACAAAACTTGATTTGCATCATTAACTTTTAAATAAACTCACCAGTCTATCGTAGATTTCCTTGGAGGTGTCCAGTTCAGAGATGTAGGCCACCAAGTGCTTGTCGATAGAGTCGCGGATGATCTTCTATTGTTTTGACTTCTCCATTTTTCCATTTGTTCCAGGCAGCAGCACATGCATTTGATGGAGGCTCAACAGTATTGCCTCTCACATGATCCAACACTCCTTGATTCTCAAGGGTTAGATCGATAGACATCTTCCATCTGTGATAGTCAGCTTTCTCACGGAGCTTGTCTTCGGCAGGAAAGAGTGTTGAGGACCCCATAGTTCTTTTAGGATAGCCTTGCCAATCTTCCCTTCGATGATTGCTCTTGCTCTTGCTCGAGCTTTGTCTTCACCTCAGCTCTGATTCCATGTTAAGTTATGGTATGTTCTATGCTTATAACAATTTACTTCTTTTTCTTATTATATTCCACAGATTAGCAATCACATATACATAAAGTAAAGTGTAGATAGAACATTAAACGATCGACATAAAACAAGCCAAGACAAGAGACACAAGATGTGGCGGCTAGCCAGGGACAAACCCCACAATGTGTGAGGAAACCCTTTGATCAAATCTTCTTTTATCTTCAATAATTCAGCAAAGAGAAATAATACAATAAATCTGATTCATATTAGCAGTAGCAAACCCTAGATCAGCAGCATCAACATTAGCGGCTTCATTATCAAACTAGGGCAGACGATATCTCACAAACCGACCGTCGGATTGACTTCATTCCACCACCAAAAGTTGCGACTTTCAGAGGAGGTTCAAATAAACCTACAATGCAGTTCCAAAGAGGAGATCTTCCAGGGCACGCAATTCAATCTTTACTTCTACAGTTGCAGCTTCAAATTCAGTAGTTTTCGGCTTCAAACTAGGGCAGTCGATATCTTGCAAACCGTTCGTCGGATTGACTTCATTCCACCACCAAAAATTGCGGCTTTTAGAGGAGGTTCAGATGAACCTACAACGCAATTCCAAAGAGGAGATTTTTTAGGCCACGCAAGTCAATCTTTACTTCTGCAGTTGCAGCTTCAAATTCAACAGCTTCTGGCTTCACATGTGTGAGAGAGAGACCCATTTCAGCGCAGTAGAGAAGAGACTCATTTCTGTGCAGTAGAGAGAGAGAGAGATGTGATGAGATGAGTGAGTCCAAATGAGGAAAAGTCCTCTTATATTTATACAAAACGTTGGTGGGTGAATAGATGCGACTGTTGGGCTTCTGAGCCTACATGAGTTGTAGGTCGGCTTGATAATAATTCCATAATCAAAATAAATTCATATCTCCATGAATACTTATCGGAATCGGATGATCTTTATATCAATCCTACACCTCGTCGAGGAATCTAATAAAAATATTATCAGCCATGAATAAGATGACCCACATGAAGTTTTGCCCTGGTTGCCAATTTTAACAGAGTGGCACAACGGAAGCATCTGGTGGCCTACCTAAAGGTCACTTCAATAGGAAGTCCAGATCTAAGGGTGGAAGGAAAGGTAGATGCCTTGCTTGCAATGAGTTCAGCCATTATGCGAAGGAGTGTCCGAATAGAAGGGACACATCACTTGATGATGATAACAATCATTCCAGGGGCATCTTCAATGATCGAAGGAATGACAGGTACAATGGCAAAGGAAAAAGGAATGCAGGTCATCAAGGAAATGGCCGACTCTTCAAGAAAGCAAGGAACTCTAGGTATGAAGAATCAAATGTTATTTCTGATAAGCAAAAGGAGCATTAACTTATATTGCCCCCCTCCACTACTTCTCCTCCAGACTCTTTGGGAATCTGGCTTATTGATAGTAGTGCTTCAAGGCACTTCATCGGATAGAAGGAAGCTCTCTCTAATTTGATAGAGAAGGAAACAATCATGGAGATTATACTTGGAGTCAATGCCACCTATCTTGGAGAGGGTGTAGGGAATGTTACCCCTCAATTGAATGAGGGTAACACAAAGTTCTTTATGTACCTGATCTCAAGAAGGACCTGGTGTCCATTTCGGCAATGGAAGACAAAGGTCACAAGGTGGCATTCATCGATGTAAAGGTACGTGTTTGGAAAAAGAATTTTAAAGATGTTTGTACTCTTCAAGTTCAGGGTTGGCAATTTGTATCAAGTTGTAGGAAGTCTAATGGGGACCATGTCAGTTGACACATCTCTTCTATAGCACCAGAGGTCTTCTCATTATGGGGCCCTAGCCGATGTGAGTAAGATGGTGACAGGGATGCCTGAATTCAAGAAGAGCATGGAGGTACATGTCCGAGATGTATCAAAGGAAAACTTACAAGGGGCCCATTCCCCTCATGTAGTAAGTCCACATATTTGGAACAACCCGATGGGTTTGAGATTTATGATCCAAACCTGTACTTGAAGGTTGTGGATGATAGACCTCTCATATTGGCACCTTATGAGGACGACCTCTTTCTGATAGGTGCAGACCCTCTCATTTGCAAAACTAAGAGGGAGTTGGATTCCGGATTTGGAATGGTGAATTGCAAGCCCGTGACTACCTCGATGAAGCCTAACTTTAAGAAGTTATGCAATAGTGATGCCAAACCTGATTTGGGAAATGCCTCTGAGTTTCATAAACTCATTCTAGCATTGATGTTCTTGGTGAACTCTCATCTAGATATATGTTTTGCAGTTAGCATGTTGAGCTCATATATGGTTGAGCCTCATTGGATTGGTGCCAAGAATCTTTTGAGATATCTTCGGGGCACAATCTCTCATGGATTGAGATACACTGCTTGAAATATGACGCTGCATGATTATTCGAATACTAACTGGGTAGGCAATGTGGAGGATCGCAAGAGAACTTTTGGGTGCTGGTTCTCTTTGGGTTCTGCTTTGATATCTTGGATGAGTAGGAAGCAGAATATGGTTGTTTTGAGCACCGTTGAGGCTGAATACATAGCTGCGAGTATGGCCTCGTGTGACGCTGTTTGGTTGTGGAAACTCTTCAGTGAGCTGTTTGGACACCATCGTGATCTTTTGTGACAACCAGAGGGGGTTTCGATTGTTGAGGAATCCCGTGTTCTATGACCGCTCTAAGCATATAGACATCAGGTACCACTTTATCTGGGATATTGTACATCGAGGAGCAAGAAGACTCCATCACATTGGGACTTATGTGCAGGTCGTTGATATTCAGATGAAGCCCCTGGGAAAGGTCAAATTCTTGACTTTCCGAGAACGACGAGGAGTCGTGGAGTCCTGTATGATATGGACATAGAGCTCTAGGAGCTCCGGGGGGCTTGGGGGTACATCTTGGAATGATGAGCAACCATAGGGTGAGTGGTTGAGCCTTCCCCTAATGGTCTGCTATGTAGGTAGGATGAGTGGTTCAACCTTCCCCTAGTGGTCTGCTATGTAGGTAGGATGAGTGCTTCAGCCTTCCCCTAGTGGTCTGCTATGTAGGCATGATGAGTGGTTCATCCTTCCCTTGCTGAGATACAATCATAGGGTGAGTGGTTCACCTTCCCCTAATGATTTGTTGTGTATAGGGTGAGTGGTTCAGCCTTCCCCTAATGATTTGTTGTGTACAGGGTGAGTGGTTCAGCCTTCCCCTGGGATACCCTTGGCGACATGTAGGCAGGATGAGTGGTTCATCCTTCTCCTGCTGAGACATCCTACCCATGCAGTCTGGGACTCATGGGAAGTACCTCTCATTTGGCCAATGAGTAGGGAAATGAGGATAGGGACAATAGTAGTACATATGGAGGCATCGTGTTACTACCATACTCCCTATGCTAGGATGATATTGATCTGGGATCATTTGGAACTGACTTCGGGTCAGTAAGAGTGATATAACTCACTCTCTTTTGGAGCTGATTTCGGATCAGTAAGAGTGGTATGAGACACTCTTTATTTGGAACTGATTTCGGGTTAGTAAGAGTGGTATGAGACACTCTCTTTATTTGGAACTGATTTCGGATCGTGTTACTACCATACTCCCTATGCTAGGATGATATTGATCTGGGATCAATTGGAACTGACTTCGGGTCAGTAAAAGGGATATAACTCACTCTCTTTTGGAACTGATTTCGGATCAGTAAGAGTGGTATGAGACACTCTCTTTATTTAGAATTGATTTCGGATCAGTAAGAGTGGTATGATACACTCTCTTTATTGGAACTGACTTTGGGTCAATAAGAGTGGTATGAGATACTCTCTTTTATATGGGACTGAATTGGGGTTAGTAGAGGATGGTATGATACATTCTCGATCACTTCTTCTTCTTCATAGTTCAACAGAGCAGAGTAGTGCAGGGCACTGATGGCAGAGATAGTACGGACTAGCAGATGGATTAGTAGATGGAGTTCTCCCTAGTTGAGAGGGAGTGTTAAAATTTGAAACTAGGGCCAAACTCCATGTGGGTCATCTTATTTATGGCAACTGATATTGGATTTCTCTCGTTGAGAGGTATAGGATTGATCTAAAGATCATACGATTCCGACAAGTATTCATGGAGATATGAATTTATTTGTGTTATGTGACAATTCGTCAAGGTTGGCCAGCAACCAAATTACCCCCATCTATCCTCAACATTTTACTATAAAAAGAGGTGGCTTGCAAGTCATTAGTCACTCATCTCATGTGATCTTGTGCTCTCCACTCTTTGGGTTTTTGTGGAAGGAAAAGTCACTAAGAGTAGACGCTGCCCTAGTCCCTAACACAGTCATGGAAGGAGGCTTAACGCAGGCCCTAATTGCTGGCCTTATTCCACTCATACGCTGGGAGGAAAGAGGTCTCTTCCGCAAACAAGTAAGGGTTCAATGCAGCAAGAGGAGGACCCCTTTACTCTGTCCTAAAAGAGACCTCTATACGTAGCAAGGAGAAGCCCTATAATACGCTGTCATAATGGAGCTGGAAGAACAATGAGGAGATCTGACTGCAGGCAAAGAAGGGAGATGTATTACAAAGCCCTCTAACAGAAACGCAGGGCTAAAGTCAAGGCACAGTATTAAGCCCTAAACGCTGTCATAGGAGAGGACCTTAATGTAGTCATAAAGGAGGTTTTCATTGAGTTTGAACACTATCCTAAACATTGTGTCATGAAGACCTGTTGAAAGAGTCTGCATCTATAGCCTAGCTGTTCTGCTAGACTGCAAACCATAGCAAGCAGCTAAGGCTGTATGCATTGATAATTGCAACAACATGTTGCTGTATGCATTGAGTGCTTGATGGGTGCAGCATAGTGCAATGAAGGGTACAACATAGTGCAACAAGTAGAGCATAATGATGATGATGCTGTAGCATGATGGATGCAGCAGGATAGGCATAGTAATGAAGTGCAACACCGTGATGATGAATGGTGTAGCATAGTGCAACATGACAGTGGTGCAGCATAGTGATGGATGGTGCAACATAGTGCAGCATGTCAGTGGTGTAGCATAGTGAAGATGAAGTGCAACATGAAAGTAATGGCTTGAATAGTGCAATAGATGATGAAGTGCAGCATGAAAGTAATGGCTGGCTTGAATGGTGCAACAAAGTGCAGCATGAAAGTAATGGCTTGAATGGTGCAACAAAGTGCAGCATGGTGCAACAGAGTGATGATGAAGTGCAACATGATGGGTGCAACACAGTGATGATTGTATGCCGTATGATGAGTGCAACATAGTGTAATGAAGTGCAACACATTGATGGGCGTAGCGCAGTGATGGAATCATTTGTGTTTAGATCTGCTACCTCATGTGTTATCTTCTTAGTAAAGATCTCTGCTCTTACTTTGTCAAAGTCAATATGTTAACTTCTGATGTATATGTACTATCTCTCTCTCTACTGAACTATTGAAGAACATAAGAAGAAATGATCAAGGGTTTCCCCACATTGGGGTTTGTCCCTGGCTGGTGCCACATCTTGTGTCCTCTTATCTTGGCTTGTTTTCTGTGATTTATGTTTATGTTCTATCTGCATTTTACTATCATACTAAATGTGATTGCTAATCTGGAATTGATATTGAGCTAATGTGGAAAATTGAAGTAAATTTGCTCAGAACATACCAAAAATTAACAATACCCTTAGTCAGTTCATGGTAGAGTCGAAGAGGGTACATTGGGCAACAACGAGGCATATTCTGACGTATGTTCACGACACAGTCAGGTATGGATTGAGATATACTTGAAGGGATGACGTCAGATGTTGTGGGTACACAGATGCAGATTGGACAGAAAAAGTACTTCTGGGTATTGCTTCAGTGTTGGATCATGGATGGTTTCCTTGTGCAGCAGGGAGCAGAAGTTAGTAACACTGAGCTCTGCAGAAGCATAGTATATGGCAGCCAACACAGCTATGTGCGATGCTATATGGCTTCGGAAGCTGCTAGTAAGCTTGTTCAGGCAGAGGATGGAGGCAACCAATGTCTATTGTGATAATCAGAGTTGGATAAAGCTCTCTGAGAAACCAGTGTTTCATGACAGGTCGAAGCACATCGATATTCGGTGTTGCTTCATCAAGGGTTGTGTAAATCGGGGAGCAGTCCAGCTACAATATGTTCCCACAGAAGAGCAAGTTGCAGATATACTCACGAAAGCTCTAGGGAGAGCGAAGTTCGTCTATTTTAGAAAACAAATGGGTATGGTGGAGAACCCGTTTTAGTAGCAGGGACAGGCTATTTTGGATGCTTTTCAGTTGTAGATGTTCCAGTTTTAGCAACAATAGATGCAGAGGGAGTTGCAGTGCAGATGCAGTTCAACGGGGTCGGCAGCAACACAAATGCAACGCATATTTGAGTTGCGTAGTGGTTGGTGGGCAGTTTGGCCAGACATCAACAACATGACAGGAGATGATGCAAAGAAAGGGTGTGCAGTAGCAGTATAACACATTCCTCGCTAAGAGGGAGTGTTAGTTTTTTGTAGCATCAAATGTGTTCTAGCCACGAAATTGGGTGGAGAGGCTGGAATACATGAGATCTCCAAAACCCATAAATTGTTTCTGGAAATTCTATCTAGAAGTGTCTTAATTAGATTATTAACCAATTTTTAAATATCTTTTAAGTTTAAACTTAGGGAATATGGTTAATTAATTAATATTAATTGAGATAAGGTGTGAATCATCTAGAAACTCACAGATCGATCCAGAGATGATCCTAGCCATTGATTAAGTTTTAATTTTTCCCGTTGGTGCTCCAATAGTGGATTATAAGAGGAAGTCGATGTGATGGAAAAATCATCCAGTGCAGAAACCAGTTGCCCAGGCAGTTCGATTTTCTTAGAAGCAACAACTCAACAAAGAAGATGCTGGAGGGTGAGTAGCATGTGGAAGAGTAGGGAAGTAGCATTTCTGGAGGAAGATTTCTAGTTCCTGGAAGAGGCAAAGGAAGGAAGGACGAAATCTATAGAGTTTAGAGGGCAAGCATAAGCTCTGCGTAGAGGGTGACACAGGGAGCTCAACGCAAATGTTGGGGAAGTGATTTCGGAGGCAGAAAATAGCTGTGGGGTGAGAGAAAATTCTCACAATATTTTTGCTGGTGTTTTCCTCAGATTAGATTGCCAGCTAGGCATCTAAATTATTGTACTCAGAATTGCTCCTGTATATTAATACTAAAACCCTCATTTTCTGCACCGTGTCGAAATTATTGTGCGCTAGAATTTCTCAGTTTCATGTATTTTATTTTCCGCATTATTTTGATGGTGAAAATTGCAGCTGTGATTTTATTCGTTTTTTGCCATAGTAAATAAACTGCATAATAATTATTTAGTTAGAAGAATAATTTCCAGTAGCTGTTATAGATAAAATTTCACACAAAGGAGGTCAAACAAGAGCATGTTGGCATCATCTCAATGATGACTACCATTCTTAAGAAAAACATTAAGCTTCCCATGCAAGGTATTCTTTCCACAAGCCAAATTGTGGACTAGTCAACATCCCCTCAAGCTTACATGTTTGAGTCAAGAAGTGGGTCAAACTATCCGTTGGACCTTCTTATGCAAATAGTTGGGCTACTATTTGTCATTTTAGCTTAAATCAAGTCAAATGTTGGAATATTGGACAATTTTTTGGGACATGGACAACCTTTAAGGTTTAACAACTATTTCAAGCATGAATCAAGGGAATGTGGGTCATTATTTTCAAGAGATAATAATTTATGGACATTTTCTTCCCTAGTTGGATGGATTGATCAACCTTTTTGTGGGGATCTAGTATTTTTCATTGTACATGTGGTTTTGACCAATTTATTAATTTTTAGTTTGTAGAGGTAGGCTAGATCTAGAAATTCCATGGTAGATCTAGGAATTTTTTCCAAATAATATAATTTTAATGTATAAGAATTTACTCACCTCCACTATATAAAGGAATTCCTCATTTGTAGTTCACGGTTGGAGAGTGGGAGTATTCCTCTCCTTGGGGTTTAATGAAAATATATCTTAGTGTTTATTGGGGTTTAGCATTTATTATTTGATGTATGTTTTGCAAAGAAGGCTTTTCTTTCTTGATTTTTTCTACAACATTTTTAAAAGTTTAAATTTGTAAGTGATTCAGGATGACCACAGGATGTAGTGGGATCTACCACCAAGGGGCAACATTGTCATGTGGATGGGGATGTCACAAGACGTCGTGAGATTGATCCACCGAAGGGCAACATTGTCATGTGGATGGGGATGTCAAAGACATGGGTCTTCATGTCCACTTTGTTGTTGTGAAGTAATCATTAAGCCTCTTTACTATGCAAACCCTCGAGGGGGTTCCCTTAGTAAATGCTTGGTTTGTTCCATGCCATAGTTGGTCCTTGGGTTGAGGGCAATCCTATTGAGGAATCCTCTCTAGTGAGTTTTTAACTTTGAAGTTTGCCCTGATTGGCTGAGAGATTACCCATATCTATCCCCTAATCCTTTATTATGGGTAATGGACAAAACGAGGGTCATTCTTCTTGATATCCTCTTGTCATTAATATTCCGTTGGCTCCATCGTTCTTGAATATTGGCATTGATCTTCACATCCCACCACTAGTATATTTTTCCTCTTAAACACAACTTGATCACTGGGTTATTTGTGATATCACTTTGCTCCATGTTGCTTAGCCCTAGTGATTCTTTAAGGAAGCCCCCCTCAAGCCAGAGGAGAGTCAGTGTAACGAACAAAGTTCGTCTACTTAGAGGAATGCTCTAATACCAATGTAACGACCAAAAAGTCGTATACACAACCAAAATCTTTAATATACTTCAAAGACGTAAATGTCCATTGTAAGATATGTAACTGTATATTGAATATTGTATAATGAATTGATATGAGATATGAGATGATTACAAATGAGAATGAGGGCCTGCTTATATACCCTAGGCAAGTGCCCTTTCATGAATGGTCATGTCTATAAGACATGCCTCTTCATTACTAATTAATTAACCATTAGTTAATTAATTATTATTTATTATTTTTATATTTATATTTATTAATTTTATGTGAATTATATTCATAACAGTCAGCTTAAAGTGGTAGAGGTAGGTCGCTAAGGTGATAGTGAGTGACCTACCAAGGTTCCACTTGGATTGTATGATGCTAGTTGGAGCTTTTACCATACAATTCGAGAGGTGACGAGCCCTCTTTGGCACCTACGCTTGCATCATATCAGTGTACAAGAGAAAACAAAATAGTCTTCCACTATCTTCTCATCCAACACTCCAAGTAATCTTAGGGTTTCCAATGTCACAAACCTTAGGCCTATTCTCTCACAAGAACCCTAAAAACAAGTGCTCCCTTTGCTACTCGAGGCTTTCTTCCAAACTCTAGGTTATGGTAAATTCTAACTTAATGCCTTTCTTTCATTAACATAAGAAACCTTGTGGACTATGTTAATGTAAATATCAAATTATAATGGTCAATTAGATATTAGACATGGGTATTAATAAAAGTCATTTCGACATTAGGTATTTTTATACTTTTATGCTTTATTTCACTATAGTGTGTTTCTCAGTCCATCCCATGTTCATACAGTGGATTGATTGGACTAGCTTGTAATCCTTTATAAGAAAGCTTTAACCTTCTCATTATTAATGCAATCTTGTTTTCCTTTATGTGTTCATGTTATTGTTAAATTCTTGAAGTCATATCAAGTGTCTTGAGCCTTTGAAAGACAAGGTTTCCATTCTTACAACTTCAAAAATCTCGGTGCCATTGAGCTTATGTGAGTGTAAGGACCTAGGCACCAATCTTGGCAGAGATGGATTGAGGGATTGCTAGTGTGACACGTTGAAGAGACAAAAGGGTTTTGGGTGATGATCATTCAAATTTCAGTTTTAAAAGATAGTTTAAAATTTTTAGTTTAAAGCTAGGTTCAAATTTAAGAAGGGGAAAATGGTGTAGCCATGAAGCATGGCCCTTATAGTGAGACGTGTCACTTGCATAGAACCTAGTGGTTCTTACCCATACCCCTGAAGACCCGCATTAAACTCGCATTGAACCCGCATAAGGTCCATGAAGACCCTCAAAATTCAACCTTTTTTTGTATTTTTCATTTTTTTTATAATTATAATTATAATTTTTCATATTTTAAGTGTTTTTTTTTGGTTCTCTTTGTTTGTCGAGCCTTATATGAGTCTTATACGGGTCGTTCCTGAGTCTTATACGAGTCATTCCTGAGTCTTATAGGGGTCATCGAGTCAATAGCCAAACGAGTCTTATACAAGTACAAGTTGTGCAACACTGGTGTATGGACTCAACCATATGACCATACAACCATTGCATGTGAGCCTTATGTTACCCACCATTTTGTGGGTAATATCCCTAGGAGATTTTTTTTTCTCCAAGATGGTCCTCAACCGGTAGACAACAGCCCCTTACAGCCACCAGCTAGCTCATTGTGCCATTTCTCCGCCACCAAAGCCAGCCATGTGGTCCCTCGCCCATTTGCCATGATCGTATGTTTGAAGGTGGGCCTCCCAAGCCTAAAGGTATGCCTTGTCATTTGGAAATTGAGTAGTGTAGTTTGCTTATCATGGACACTTATGGGCATGGATTAATGGGGGGATTCGGCGGAAAGAATGGGTTAGGTCTGAAAATCCCTGAATCTAACACATTAGAAACCCTACTGCAATTTCTGGTTTACTATCTCCTACTTGTTCTTTACATTAACAAGTTATTTAATTGCATAAATATCGAATTAAACATAAATGCAACCTTCACAGATACACAGATCATGCACTAAAGTAAATAGAAACAATAACACAAGGGACACCATTATTTTTGGACAATCATCCCCGGAAAAACCCAATGCGGGAAAATTGGTGCAACATATAGAGGGTTTGTATTATTGAGCAGATTTGTGAATACAACTAGGTTTCTAGAAATGGCTCACCCAACAGAGAATATCCTTGGCAGTAGTACCTCTATCCAGAGATAGATATTCGGCAAATCAGGAACCAGATGATCAACCCCACAGTGACTTTGACTGTTCCTTGTGTTGGATAGCGAAAGCTGTTCCAAGCACTGCTCTGGAACTGCGTCACCTTTCAGGAACTGCGTCACCCTTCAGGAACTGCGTCACCCTCTCCCAGCTGATCTGCTCTCAGTCTGCCCCACAGAATCTCGCCAATGCTGCCTCGGAAGCCCAACGTTAGACTCTACAGCCCTTTGCACTGCCTGCGTCAGCCTCTACAACCTTCTGTGTCAGCCTCTACGACCTTCTGCGTCCTCTACGTCAAATCCTGCTGCCTCTGCGTCAACCCTTCTAGGACCTGCGCTATCTCCTTGCTATGTATTCTTTAGCCTTGGATGGAAATCCCTTGCTGAACTGCCCCTCACTGCAACTGATCACTAACTCGATTTCCTTAGCAAAGCTCGCCCCAGAAAATCGAATTCTTGATCTCTCTTGGTGTGTCTCCAACTGACTCTCAAGCCTCCTCTTATACTTTTCCTGTTGATGATTCAACGACCGAGATTAAGTCCCTAATCAACGACTAGGATTAGAACTGGCTTGATCCTCGTCACTTAGAACTTTCTCACCAATTTTATATTAATACATATTAATATTTTTATTTTCCTAAGTTTAAAATTACGAACCCATTAAAAATATTAATTATTTTAATATCTCTTCATCCGGGTGGAATTTCTCCAAACGATTTCTAGGTCTTGGAGATTTGATGTGCCTGAGCCTCTCCACCAAATTTCATGGCTAGAGTACATTCAATGCTACTCAAAATCAACACTACGTTTGTGCTCTTGTCCCTAGACCCCTTTTAAGTATTATCCTTGGATTCTAGTCTCGTGGGATCTCTTTTATTGACCATTTGGCTCTAGGGATGGTATTTTATGGGAAAGCCTGATTTTGGTTGCGTGGTCCTGTTCCCTTTTCTGCTTATGTTAAACTCTCTCCTTTCATTGTTACCCCATTCATCATTTCTCCCACCTGGGTCCACATTCCTCCACTAGGTACACATAGGGTGAGCATGCCCCTTGACCACACCTTGAGTCATGGCCTGGAATGAAGCCCGAAGGTTGATGCAGCTAAAAAGAAAGATAAAAGCATATATGGCCACATTCAATAGGAAAATGTACCACAAAATGCAAAAGATGGCCGGGACAAACAAATTTAGCATGTGGGCAAAAACCAATACATGAGCTCTACCCTATCATCATGGCCATCACCCTGGTTCCTATAGGTTCTATGAGCCATCCTTATCATATAGGAACCCATTATTGTCCCAACTCGTGGTTGGCAATGAACCGCCCCGCCTTAAAAGGGGGTATTCACTGCTATAGCTTATACATCAGGGTCTTACCCCTTAAGTCTCGAGTAGTTAATCAAAGAAAATCATAAAAAGGCAAAAGACATAAAAAGAAGGGTAGACAAATCAAGGCCGGGGCACCTCATGTACCACGATTGCTCTGTCCTACACATTATAAACCCAAGTGTGGGCTCCCCTCTTGTTAGCGACCTTTGTACCCCAACATGTGACCCAAGGCTGCCCCTTCTCTTTCCCTACTTCATTTACCTATTTGTCACATGCCACCATCTTTTGAAGGATGTACCTTGACTATATTATTCCCTTTAGAAGTAGAAACCACCTAATATGATTATTGGTTAACCCCATTTGGAGTTTAGGAGACATTGGCACATCCCGAAGCCCATTATGGAAGGGCAAACCATTATGAAGTCCCCACCTGTGGTCCATGATTAGGTAAGCTCATTTACTCGATTTCTCTAATGACTTGTTGTACTAGAAGGCTAGGGGACGCATTGGATCTTATGTAGGATTGCAGATGGTTCCATTTTGGGTTTGGTCTCCCTATACGGGGTCCTAATCCTCTAGAGGGATACATTGGCACATGTAGGGTGAGCGTTGAGAGCCATGAACCTCAACAACAACAGATTGCACTCCACAGAGCCCCACAACCATTCAGAGATTGCTTGTGGTTCACTTATTAGACGAGGAGGATGCGCCTGATCCATCATGCCCAGCTAGCCCCAGATCTACACCATACACTTGGCAGATGATCCAGGACTTGCACAATGATGTGGCATCACCTACATCATCATCCTTTCCCTTGCAAGCGATCTACAGGCATCTTCGAATTGTTTGGAGACCCATGAGGACACTTGTGTACCCCCACGTCATTTGGAGCACCATAGGTTATTTACAAGGGGCCAACCCTTTGTCCACTGCTTTTGAGGGTCCTATTTTTCATTGTGGCACCCATGGACCTCATTAGGCCTCTTAGAGGGCCCTACGACATGCATAGATTATTATTTGACCTCTTGGGAGGCTTACTTTTTCATTTATGAGCTAGTTTGGTGGGCTTGTCACCAAAAGTTGAATTATTAGAACATTATTTTATTTTTGGGGCTTATGTAGGCCAAGGAGGCTAATTCGAACTCTTAATTTGTGTATAAATACAAGTGAGATGAGCTCATTTGTTCATTATAATTTTGGTTTGGATCATTTCTCTCTCTTGAGATTTTCACATTTTTTCTAGAGGATGAATTGGAGCTTTATGGATGAATTTTGATGTGTGGATATTGATCTATCTTCTATTGGATTTTCTCTCTTGTCAATTGTGAATGGTTGGATCAGTGTGGAAAAAGTCTGGAAAAAATCCCGATTTAATCCTAAAAACGCGATTTTTTGAACTAAACGATTTAATCCCCCGACTTTTTGGCGACTTTTTCACAAAGGAAAAAATCCCGATTTTTTCCTTATACTCCCGATTTAATCGGGAGTCGACCCAAAAAGTCTGCCTCCCTTCCCAGGCCGCGGATAAAGAGGCCGCAAAGGTGAAAAAACTGTAAATTGAAGCTTCCATCCATGCATTTTCAAGTTATTGCATTGTATTGTTTGTCATACTTCTTGTGAGCATAGCAGTCTCATTTGTAATCTGTTAGTTTTGAGGTTATGATATGTTTTTGTTTTCCAAGGAAAAACAAATCATTATACTTCATATTTCTAGTTAGAAAGCAAAGTATACATTGGCTAAGCCTCCAGGCTTTCAGTGATCCAGACTCTAACAACCACTGCCCCTTCAAAAGATTACAAAAGTACCAAAAGGACAGGCATACAACAGTCTTCCGTAGAAAGAACCCCACACCATCAAAAACATTGTTATAGTTGTTGAATGCTTCCAAAAGAAACAACAAAGAGGAGGTCATGAAGATCAAATAGCAACAACCTGTCCAAAAAAACAAAACTAGTGCCTCAAAAAAGAACCCATTTTTCAGACAGGAACAAAGTACCTGTGAAATCTTGTGACAACAAAGACCCTTCCTGCAATGAGAGCACGTTTTGAAAGAGAATCTTCTTTAGTGGTGAACTCCCTATAAATGTGGGCAAAGGTTATGTATCAAAAGTGGATTTTACCTCCAAGAGTTTTTGAATAACAGATGCCAAGGCTAGGTTAGTAATCTGACATCTACTGTTTTCTCAGAAAATAAGCAGCTTGGAGTCACCAAGCGTTAATTTTCACATCTACTGTGATACTCACTGTTAATGTTCATTGGACCTACCACCTGACACCTTATTACCCAAGCAGATTAAAATCTACTGAATAAATGCATGACTTATTTCCTAATACAATTAGCGGAGACAAAAATTAGAAGGGGAAGAGGATCTCAGTGACTGATTACTTGGTGAATTTTAGATGACTCATGATATACATTTATTATATTTTTTGTTGATATTTTGACTCTTGAGAGTTGAGACTCAGACAGGACCCAAAATTCAGGAGTTGATTCACTATTTTGATATGTGATGTAGCATTAGACTTCATATACATATTATATATTAGCTTTCTTTACATGTTTATGTGGAAATGCATTTATTTGATGTTGTGGATACTCTAGATGTTAAAAAAAATAAAATAAAAATGAATAATTTTGTGTTTTTTAAATTTTGCCGACTTTTTGCCGACTTTTTCAAAAAACTCCCGACTTTGACGAGTTTTTCAACTTTTGGACCCTTGCCGAATTAATCCCGACTTCGACTTTTTCCACATTGGGTTGGATATACTCTGTTACATGTAAGTACATGCTTCTTAATGCTATTCTTGTTTACTTTTGTCACATACATTGGATTTGGATTTTCGCTGTTGTAGGGCTAATTGCTCCATGCATTTACTGCTTAAAATTATGGAATTTGTTGCTATTATAACATCTTTCAATGTATGGGCCATGTAATATGGGCGAAATCTCTTAGGGGTAATTCTGTCAAAGAATTTGACCTTGATAAGCCATTTCCTTTGCACATCGAAGTATAAAAGCTGCAAGGTTGCTTCTCGTTGACCTAGAAGGCTAGCAAAGTGATCTTGAGGCCTCCTTGACTGGGAATCAAGAAATCCTATTCATATTCATCATAGACTCCATTCTCCCAAATATTAAGGCATTGATATACCAAGGGTGGTCACTAAAAATCACATTCTTTTACCTCCTTCCAGGTCTAGCCAAGTTGGTGTACCTAGGGCATCAATTTCCCCACAAGCTTTCCCTCTAAGAAGTTCGATCTCCTAGGGTCTCTTGCGCCGGTGTTTCCTCAAGCTCTCCTCCATTTTTGAAGCCATTCCGACGGTGGAGTTGGGAGAAAAGCCAAACCCTAGCTCTGGGATCAAACTTTGCACTGGCATCCCCAAGGCTAGTACCTCATAGGGTCAAACCAACACCTTCAGGTGAAAATTCTTTCTTTGATCCTTTCCCCCACCTTGTCTAGGGTAAGAACATCATTGGTTGCTATACTTGTTCCCCCTATCCTAGACCGGGTCCACTTGGTCCCATGTGGCTCCATTCCTTTGAAAGGATAATTCTTCAAGAACCATCTGGGATACCAATTTCAATAAGGATTTTAGGGATCTGGAAACTCTTTCACAAGTCATATTCCCTAAACCTAACCTTGAAATCCTCCCTTCTTTTTTCTTAGAAGACATTGTACCTTGCTTAGAAAGCAAGCAAGCTTTATTCTTCAACCTCTTCTAGAAGGGATTATTTGGGTGACTCTATATCCACTTGTTGATTTATCCTTCATTTGTGACTCCATATATACCGGGTTTCCTCTCATCGGTGAAAGTCCTTAAATAGTAGGGAGCCTTAGCTGAGGTGACAGTGGGCTAAGTCTCCATTTATTGCCTTTGCTTTAGCATATGCCCTTTAGGTCCACCGTCCCATGCTAGTTTGAGTGGTTACACCGTATGAATGCTGTATGTGAGTTACATGACCCAATTGCTAGTCATATGTACAAAATTGACTAATAGCCGTACAAGTGTATGAATCAGCTAGACGAGTGTACAAATTCACTATTGCAGCTGCCAAAATAGAAACTGGAGTTGTATGGACCTGTTCAGTAATTTTTTTGGAAAATTTTCAATTTAGAGGATTTTGGAGCAGATCCAGTGTATTCTTGCCTGGATTGATGCCTAGCTTTGTATATCTAGAAGAATTTGTTGCTGATTTACTGTTTTTCAACAGATCCAATTAGAAATAGGTTGATTTGGTACTGGTTGCTAGCAGATTTGACTGTTTTAGAGCTGTTAGAGCATAGATATAACTATTTTAGAGCTGTTTGTGTTGAGAAATCCGTTAGGGCAGCATCAGGGAAACTAAATTTTGATTTCTTACTTGACATTTACCTGTGATATTATATTTTTCTTCTGTTGATTATATTAGTGTTCTTTATCATCAAATAAATGCCAAAAACATGAAGATCACAACCATACAAGATGAACACAGGATGTAGGCACTCAGCCAAGGCAAAACCCCTCTTCTAGAGGAAAACCCAGAAATTCTACTTCTCTTCTTTTAGAATCAAATCAAATGAGATAACCTGGACCTTTTGACCAAAACCAAAGACTCCCTCCATCCACCAAGTCAGCTTCCATGTAACCAAGTCAAACTTCTAGCCCCTTCCTTCACAAGTCATCATAAGTCTGCTCCTCCAAAAAGAGTCAACAAGAATTTCGGTCTGCTCCTCCAAAAGGAGTCAACAAAAATTTCGGTCTGCTCTGCACTTCTGAGGCTCGGTCTGCACATTCGGCCTTGCAATATTTCTTAGTTTCCTTCACATGTGGCAGAATCTCAGCTCCCAAAGATCTCTTCCTTTGCTATGACAATTCCTTCCTTGTGATGATAGAAGACCTCTATCTTAGACACCCTCGCACTTGCTTTTTCACTGGAAAATTACAGATTGACTTCATGTGTGTGTGCTCCTCAATAGGTCGAATGCATGGGTATATATAGTAGTTTGAAGCTCCTTTTGAGGCCGACTTGAGCAGTGGGCAGGCTGACTTGACGGTGGAGTAGATGAGTCAATTACGTCAAAATAATTTCATTTTTTTGATACAAAATGCCCAATAAGGGTCTAGATCATCATGTCAAGGACATATATTCATGACTCAACCCTAGAAGCCTTCAATGGAGGCTTTTGACCTAGAAACAAAATAAATAAGCATGAAACCTATGCTAATAAATAATTTTTCTTTTACAAATAATTTTCTCTCTTCTTTCGACAAATACATTACATCATGACTCAAATACAATTATGAAGATCGATACTAGTTACATTTCTCAGCATTAAATCATGACTCAAATACAATTATGAAGACCGATACTAGTTACATTTCTCAGCAGTTTGAGAGTAGATCTATGGTTTTTGAGCGCATTTGGCAAAATCTGCATATTTTTGGGCAGATCTGCATGGTTTTCACTGATACGTTGCCACTACAACTGTTTAGAGCAAATTGCAGCAGACTAAAGTTTATAACTTAACTGTATTTAGCTGTTAAAGATGTATAAATATTACATGGAATGAAGGAAAAATTGAAGAGGAATCTAGGGATAATTTTACAACAAAGTTTGATTGTTAGAATAGCATATAACAACAAATGAAAAATGATGTCAGCCCTTGAAAATGGCTGAAAAATGCATGCAAATACTTTAAATTAGCTTCTCGAATGCACTTTTAAACAAATCCTATCCTTATGGCATACATCAACAAGTCATCAAATGTTAATAACACAAGATTTTGTTTAAAATTTACTCGAATTTGCTATGAATAAAATTAAAAACGAATTTAGAGTTTCAAATATAATGCGACAAATGATAGGGATTAGTGCCTTATCAATCTAGGGCAAATAGAGTCTAGGATACAAATCAATCTAGGGTTTTAAGGAGCAATTATAAATACAAACAAACTAGAGCAAATAAACTAACTTGCTCTAGGGTTTGTAGTTTAGGTTCTGAATATTCTGGATGATTAAGGGAAAGAAAAACCTATCTCTATTTTTGAAATACTTGAAGGAAGGGCTTAGCTCAACAAGAGATATTAAAACAAATACCAACTAAACCATATTAGCATAGGAACATACATCCCATGGAACATCTTACTTCACCATGTAAACATCCAAGATCCACCCAAGAAAAGTTGCTCTAGTTGGCCTCTAGTGTGCACTAGAGAGAAGAGATCACTAACAAACAAGTGTAATAATTCAAGTGTGACATTGATGTTGATTTGGGTGAGCATCGGATGTGTTCTAGCCATGAAAATTGGTGGAGAGGCTAAAGCACATGAGATCTTCAAGACCCTGAAATGGTTTGGGCAGATTCTAATTGGTTTAGGAGATATTAAAATAATTAATATTTTTAATGGAGTTCCTAAGTCTAAACTTAGGAAAAATAAAATATTAATGGGTATTAATATAAAACTAGGTTAGAAGGTTCCAAAAGACACGGATCAAGCCAAATCTAATCTTAGCCGTTGATTAGAGATGCAATCTCGGCCGTTGAAGGACCAACAAGAAAAGTATAAGAGGAGGCTTGAGGGTTAGTGGAGAACACACTAGAGTAATCAGTCATCCGATTTACTACAACGGGGTTTGTTAAGTAAAGTCAAATCAGTGATCAGTGTGCAGTGACGAGCAGTGAGTACTGGACAGAGAGGCAGAGATAGTACCGAGAGACAAGCGCAAAGGAAAAGAGGTAGACGCAGAAGGACCAAGTATAAGAGGAGGCTTGAGGGTCAGTTGGAGAACACACCAGAGTAATCAGTCATCCAATTTACTACAATGGGGTTTGCTAAGTAAAGTCGAATCAGTGATCAGTTTGCAGTGATGGGCAGTGAGTACTAGATAGAGAGGCAGAGATAGTATCGAGAGACCAGCGCAAAGGCAGAGAGGCAGACGCAGAAGCCAGAGTAGGCCACACAGAGCCCTGCAGAGATAATGCAGAGCCAGAAGGGCCTACGTCATCCACACAAAGTGCAGCAGGAGTGATGCAGAAGACCGTAGAGGCTGCATAGTGCCTCAGAGACATGACGCAGAGGGGTTTGAGGCTGACGTAGAGGTCAGGAGGGCTGACACAGTGCTTCAATGTTGCTGGAGAGAGGGTTTCGTGGGGTAGATTTTCTAAATATGTGCTTCCGAATAGAGAGGTATTATTGCCGGTTTATTTTCTCTGTCGTGTGAGCCAGTTTGGCACCCAGTTGTACTCAAGGATAGACTACATAATAATATAACCCTCAGAATTGCTACACTAGTTTTCCCGCATTGGGTTTTTCTAGGGACGAGTTGTTCAAAAATAACGGTGTCACTGGGTGCCAAATTTCTGGGTAGTGAGGAAGTGAAGGAGAGCAACAAGAAGACATTTCAACAAATCTCAGCAACAACATTTATTGGCACGCATCCCAAGGCAAAACCGTATAGCAGGAAAAAGGCATAGATATTGAGGAAGAGGGACAACAGCAAGGGCACGAATTTTGAGGTCGCTGTACTGCTGAAATCCATACAGTCTGTATAGTCCATACAAGAAGTTCTCGACACGTTTTTCGAGGCAAGCCATACATCATTTAATGCTGTTTTATTGCTGGAAAAATTTCTGTTTTGGCTGTTTTCTTCAAGCACGGAAGTCGAGATGAGTTGTAATTTGTGGTTGTTGGAATTTTTACTGTGTATTTCAGTTTTTCTGTAAAAGCATTTCAAGAATAAAGAAGAGCTCTCAAACTGGGTTTCCCCAAGAGTTGTAGGGGGTTTTTCCAGGGTCACATTGACAAAAAATCACTATGTTATTTTCTGTGTGTGGCTGTCATAATTTCGCTGTGTTTTATTTTTGCAATTTCATTGGTTGTGAAATCTTTAAATTTGTGTTTTTCAGAAAAATATTGTCATTTCCAGATTTTAGAATTGGATTTAAAACTAAATGCATGGAGTGGTAAGGAAAACTAATAACTGGAGTGGGGGTCCAAAAATAGCGGTGTCACTTGTGTGTTTGCTATTTCTTTCAGTTGTTGATCTGTAGATGGTTGAGATTGTATTGTGTTTATTTCGATGTTTATGTGTTTAAATAACTTGTTTGTAATTAACAAGTAGGAGAAATAAACCAGAAGAATACAAATAAAATTTCTAACGGGTAATACTTAGAAATTTCAACATGGTATCAGAGAGTGGTTGCATATCATAGGAGAGCTGAAGGCACCAACTGAAGTAGAGCATTTGCAGCAAAAACAGTTGTCCCGAGTGACAAAAGCTGTTCCTTGCAGAAAGCGACAGAAGAAGGTTTGACGCAGAGGGACTGCGTCATCAGTCCAGGCTAGAGAGAGGCCAGTGCAGAGACCAGGAGGGTTGTTGCAGTTGGCTAGGGGAGCATTTCAGCCAGTGCCGGGATTGCGCAGAGCCTAGAGGCTCAGTCCTTCAGTTACTGGGGCATAGGAAGCTGTGGGCAGTTTGCAAGGAGTGAAGCTGGTGGGGTGTTGTGGGCAGTTTGCGAGGAGTGAAGCTGGTGGGGTGTTGTGGGCAAAACAATACCTAACAGGGCAAAACCAAGGTAGAGGGAGTCGCTACCGAGGCAGATTTCTAGCCAAGGAATCCGGATCAGTGTTGCAGGTGCACAAAAGATCGGAGAGGTGTGACTTGACGAGTGGCAGAAGGATTTCCAGGAGGGAAATCGAGACTCAGAGGGAGTCTAGCAGAGAACTTCCAGACGGGAAGTAGCGACTCAGAGGGAGTCGAAGAGAGAACTTCCAGAGGGAAGTAGAGACTCGGAGGAGTCGACAGGAGGAGTAGAGAGATGGCCATGGATGGACTGAGGGATCGAGACAGGCTGGACGGGGTGTCCAACTTTGTGGTATGGAAGGCCAAGATCCTGTCCATTCTAGATAGACATCGCATCAAGGCCTTTGGCTTAAGAACAGTGGTGATCCTAGTTGACTTGGCTGATAATGAGAAGTATGAGGAGGCAATGGCCAGGGCGAAATTTATTATCCTTGATGGGGTCAAGGATCACGTGGTCCAACATATTGCTGAGAAGGAGACGACAAAGGAAATGTGGGACGCCTTGAAGACATTGTGCCAGCATACTTCCGTGCAGAGGAAGATGTTACTTGAGAATCAGCTGCGGTCATACCAGATGCAGATGGGGGAGCAGATAGATCACTTCCTCGATAGATTGAAGGAGATTCGGGACCGACTTCCATAGGGGCCACGTCGGATCAAGAGTTGATGGTGAGGACCGCTCTAAATGCAGTCTCCGAGGAGTGGGAGACATTTGTCCAGAGCATTCTGGGCAGGGCAGATCTTCTAGATTAGGAAGAATTGTGGGCAACTCTTCGTCAATAAGAGATTAGACGGCTGAGCAAGATGGGAAGTAGCAGCAAAGGAGTCCTGATCAAGAAGGAAGAGGAAGAGAATGCAACTTTGGCATTTGTGGGAAAGCAGGAGAAGAGGAAGAAAAAGGACCTCTCCAAAGTCAAGTGCTTCCACCATGGGGAACTGGGTCATTATGCAAACCAGTGTCTGAGGAAGAAGAACAAGGGAGATGCATCTGACTCTAAGGCAACGCCAGCGAAGGTGGAAAAGGAGGTAGAGGAGGATGACAATTGTGCCATGAGTGCTCATGTACCTCTAGAGAAGAGGTGGGGAGACATCGAGCTGTAGTTAGGAAGACTACAGACAATGAGGGGCAGGATCTTTGAGGTACCCAACCTCTTGGATTATACCTTGCTACAGGAGCCTCAAAGAGAGAGTAGCAGGACTGGCGGATGTCGGTAGAAACGAATGCAGATAAAGCGACAGAGAGTGCTACAGTGCAGGAGTCTCGAGCAGCGCAGAGCTAGCAAGCTGCAGCAGTGCAAGAGGCACATAGGAGGTTGCAACAGTGTAGGATGGCACAAAGAGGTTTGCAGTAGTGCGAGAGGCAGAGAGTTGTTGCAGCAGCGCAGAGGCAGTAGAGGGAGCACTTGATAGCGGCAGAGGGAGCTTCAACATCGGGAGTGTTTCTAGCCTGGCAGGGATGTCAGTGGTTGGGTGGATCAGTTACTTACTTCTTAGTAACTGAGTTGCAGTGCAGTAGCACGATGCAGCGTGATGAGAGGGGGTTGCAGTGCTGATGCAATGTTGGGAGAAAGGACCATTGGCAACACGGATACAGAGGGAGCGTACGGATGTAGCAGTGGTAGTGGTAGGGCCATGGGCAGCAGTACAGGCCTAGCATCATCACAGGTACCAGTGCCATATAATCAAAGTGATGCTTAGTGTGGAGTATTACTAGAGCACACTCCTCGCTAAGAGGGAGTGTTGATTTGGGGTATCATCAGATGTGCTCTAGCCATGAAAATTGGTGGAGAGGCTAAAGCGCATGAGATCTCTAAGACCCAGAAATGGTTTGGGCAGATTCTAACCGGTTTAGGAGATATTAAAATAATTAATATTTTTAATGGAGTTCCTAAGTCTAAACTTAGGAAAAATAAAATATTAATGGGTATTAATATAAAACTAGTTTAGAAGGTTCCAAAAGACATGGATCAAGCCAAATCTAATCTTATCGATTGATTAGAGATGTAATCTCGGCCGTTGAAAGATCAATAGGAAAAGTATAAGGGGAGGCTTGAGAGTCAGTTGGAGAACACACCAGAATGATCAATCATTTGATTTACTAGAGCGGGGTTTGCTAAGTAAACTCGAATCAGTGATCAGTTTGCAGTGAGGGGCAGTGAGTACTGGACAGAGAGGCAGACACAAAAGCCAGATTAGGCCACGCAGAGCCCAACAGAGACAACACAGAGCCAGAAAGGCCTGCATTATCCACGCAGAGGGCAGCAGGAGTGATGCAGAAGGCTGTAGAGGCTGCGCAGTGCCTCAAAGGGATGGCTTAGAGGGGTTTGAGGCTGACGCAGAGGCCAGGACGGCTGACGCAGTGCTTAAGTGTTGCTGGAGAGGGTTTCGTGGGGCAGATTTTTTGAATATCTGCTTCTGAATAGAGAGGTATTACTGCTAGATTATTTTCTTTGTTGGGTGAGCCAGTTTGGCACCTAGTTGTACTGAAGGATAGACTGCATAATAATATAACCCTTAGAATTGTTGCACCGGTTTTCCCGCATGTTAAAATCTGGGTACTAGAGGACAAGTGGTTCCTTAAGGCTTTGATCTTTGGCCTAGGGAAAAGTTTCCAAATTTATTTTTTTACTTTTCTCCTAAAGTGACTTTATAAGTGGTAAAGTCAATTTAATTTAAAAGTGACTTTATAAGTGGTAAAGTTACATTCTAATTTAAAAGTGACATTATAAGTGGTAAAGTTACATTATAATTTAAAGGTGATTTTATTAAAGTCAATGAAGAATTAGAAAGTGAAAAAGTGACTATGGAAATAAAAGGCTAAGTGGGTGAGTTAAAAAATAGAAAGTGAGAATTAAATGCACATTTATTCTCATCCCTAGATTTAAACGAATTTTAACCATTAGATCTTAGGGTAACCCAAGAGGTCATTTATAGAGTAAAAGGAGAAGGGAAGAAGAAAAGATCATTCATTCTTTCATGAGCATTTGAGAGAAAGAGAAGAAGAACAAGAAAGGGAAAGACAAACCTATGGCAGCTTCTGCAGAGATAGAGAGCTTCTCAGAGAGCTTTGATTGGGAGTTTGGGTTCATAGCTTGTGAGGCCACTAGTGCAGGATCACCTACCATACAGGTTCAGAGGGAGTGTGCATTCCTTGCTATTGGCAGAGCATCTTCTAGCATTTGGTATGTTGACAGTGGCGCCTCTTGCCACATGACAGGTGTTAGAGAGTACTTCTTAGAGCTTTCAGAGGGTGATACTGATATGGAGGTAGTACTTGGTGATGACAACATTGTTAGAGTAGTTGGTGTGGGGACATTGACATTTGATAGGGGACCCAAACCTCTCTTGAAAGTGTTAGATGTTCTATATGTGCTTGGAATGAAGAAGAACCTGATATTCGTCTCAGCACTTGAGGACAGAGGGTATGATGTGTTGTTCAGGAGAGGGCAGGTGCTTATATATCCTAGGGGAACTCCAGCTTCTTTAGCTAGAGAGATTGGTGTGTGCCATGCCAAGGTGTACAAGCTCTCATTCCAGCCCCTAACGGCATTTAGTAGCAACACCCGAGACAGGACCGACAGGAGATCTAGTAGTTCAGAGTTGTGTGAGATTTGACACCGCAGGATGGGGCACATGTATCATGGGGCCTTGAGTACATTGCGAGAGATCACCACTGGTGTGTAGATTTCAGTTCTGATCACCTTGATGTATGCAGAGGATGTGCTATGGGGAAGTTTTCCAGATGCACTTTTCCCAACAATGACAGCAGAGCAACTGGGATCCTTGACTTGATTCATACCGATGTGAGTGGTCGGATGTCTCATGTATCCTTGAGTGGCTATGAGTACTATGTTTTATTCATCGATGACCACTCCAGGAGGACATGGATTTATTTCTTGAAGACCAAGAGTGAGGTCTTCAAGCAGTTTCAAGAGTTCAAAGCTCTTGTGGAGACCTAGACAAGTAGGAAGATCAAGGTCCTTAGGTCGGACAATGGAGGGGAGTATACCCTTGGTGAGTTTGTTGATTTTTGTGCTGACACAGGCATTAGGAGGGAGTTCATAGTTCCTTACAACCCCTAGCAAAATGGGGTTGCAGAGCGGAAGAACATATCCATTGTAGGGGCTGCCAAAGCTATGCTTCATGATCAGGGGTTACGTTTATTTTTGTGGGCAGAGGCCTATAACACTGTTGTGTACTTGCAGAACAGGAGTCCACATCGTGCCTTGGGGAATGTGACTCCGGAGGAGGTTTTTTCTGGGAAAAAGCCTGATGTTGGGCACTTTCGTATCTTTGGGTGCCTTATATATTCCTATGTCCCCAAGGAGAACAGGAGCAAGCTAGAGCCCACTGCAGACACGGGCATTTTTGTGGGTTATAGTGAGACCTCGAAAGCTTATTAGATTTATAGTCCTGCGTAGAGGAAAAGTGGTTGTTAGGCGTGATGTGAAGTTCGAGGAGAGAGCTTTCAGGAGGTCACGGGAGTTAGAGTATCCAGAGTCATCAGACCCTTAGGAGCAACTGAGTCAGTCACAGGGATCCTGTGGTCAGGGATCAGGAGGTACATCGATTACAGTGTCAAGTGCATCAGTGAGCAGTGGCTCTCAGAGCTAGGTGGGTGGTTCTTCGGGCAGCATGCAGGGCTGTCTGCAGAGTAGTTCATAGGGTAGTCCACTAATGGATATTTTGCACGTTACTTCAGCATCTATAGGCACAGATTTAGGCATGAGGTCGGTCGGCAGGCCTTCAGGAGTTCAGGGTTTTGATGATGATGAGGATTCTTTCACTCTGGTGGGAGAAGTATGCTCAGGGAAGAGGAAGACCAAGTGGCTTCAAGATACCTTGCGCGAGGCCACATCAGTTACTGGGCCAAAGAGTCAGGTTAGAGAGAGTAAACCACCGGAGCGGTTCTATAGTTACATGGCATTGGTAACAAGCAATGTTGACTCCGAGCCTTCTAGTTATGAGGAGGCAGCCTGCCAGCAGGTCTGGAGAGAGGCCATGATGGAGGAGTATTCTTCTATTATGAAGAACAATGTTTGGGAGGTAGTTCCGAGTATTGGAGGTAAAGCAGTTGTTACTTCCAGATGGCTCTACAAGATAAAGTATGCTGCAGATGGCAGCATCGAGAAGTTCAAAGCTCGATTTGTGGCGAGAGGATTCTCACAGGTAGAGGGAGTTGACTATGAGGAGACTTTCGCTTCCGTAGCTCGGTATACATCTATTCGCTCCATTATATCGATTGCAGCAGAGATGGGTTGGAAGATCCACCAGATGGATGTGAAGACTGCATTTCTCAATGGCTTCATTCAGGAGGAGGTTTATTTTGAGCAGCCGCGGGGCTTTGAGTGTATGGGAAGGAGTCCCATGTATGCAGATTGAAAAAGGCACTCTATGGCTTGAAGCAAGCTCCTAGAGCTTAGTACTCGAGGATTGATACATACTTGCAGTAGTTGGGTTTCACAAAGAGTGAGGCTGATCCGAACTTATACTTCATTGTGGTGGGTGAGGAGCCTCTTATTCTGGTGTTGTATGTTGATGACTTGATCATCACTGGTGTAGAGAGACTCATTAAGGGCTGCAAGAGAGATCTTGTGTTGATTTGTGGTAGCATCGGATGTGCTCCAGCCGGGCACATGAGATCTCCAATACCCAGAAAGGGTTTGGGCAGATTCTAAACAGTTTAGGAGATATTAAAATAATTAATATTTTTAATGGAGTCCCTAAGTCTAAATTTAGGGAAATTAAAATATTAATGTGGATTAATATAAAACTGTGTTAGAATGGTCCAAAAGACATGGATCAAGCTAGATCTAATCTTAGCCATTGATTAGGGACTTAATCTCGGCCGTTGATATGTCAACAAGAAAAGTATAAGAGGAGGCTTGAGGGTCACTTGGAGAGCACACCAGATGATCAGTCATTCTATTCTCTAGAGCGGGGTTTGCTAAGAGAGATAGAATCAGTGATCGGAGTTGCAGCTGAGGGGCATTGAGTATAGAGAGACAGAGAGGCAGAGATAGTGCCGAGAGATCAACGCAGGAGCCAGAGAGAGTGACGCAGTAGCAGCTAGGGCTCACGCAGGGCCATGCAGAGGCAGCCAGGAGTTGCGCAATGCTTCAGAGAGGCCAGCGTTGCTAACGCAGAGGGCCAGAATGTTGACGCAGGGCCTCCTGAGGTTGACGCAGGCCCATTCAGGGTGATGCAGGGTCAGCGCTGGGTGGAGAGAGGCTGACGTAGTCCAAAAAGTTAGACGCTGGGGCTTCTGGTGCAGATTGGAGCTAAGGAACTGCCGGAGGGTTTATCCGGGGTTTCAACGGGGACATTTGTCTCAAACTGAGAGGTACTATTGCCAAGGGCATTCTCTATTGGGTAAGTTGGATTCGGCACCTAGATTGTACTCTGAAATTGTTTAATAGAAAAACCCTCAGATAGTTGCAGCGGTTTTCACGCATTGGGTTTTTCCGGGGACATTGGTCCAAAAATAACAATGTCATTGTGTGTGCTTGTTTCTGTTTCCTTCAGTTGATGATCTGTAATATGTTGAGCATGCACTAGTGTTTATTTTCAATATTTACATTGTAAATAACTTGTTAGTAACGGAAGAAGTAGGTAGGAATAAATCAGTAAAGTGCATGGAGGGTTTTTAAATGGTAGATTTAGAAACTTCAACATGGTATCAGAGGGTGGTTGTAGATCACAGGAGAACTGAGGACATCAGTTGAGCAAAGCAATAGCAGCAAAAAACAGCTGTCCCAAGTGACAGAAGCTGTTTCTAGCAAAGCAACAACAAGGGAAGGGTGACGCAATGCCTGCGTCATCAAGGGTGAGCCAGGAAGAAGCAGCGCAGAGGCTAAGGGAGGCAAAGGGAGACTCACACAGAAGCTAGGAGCTCTCACCTTCAGGTTGCTGTGGTTTAGGAGGCTGTGGGAAAGTTGCAGAGTGGAGCTGGTGAGGTACTGTAGTCAAAACAGTACCTGACAAGGCAATGCCAAGTGGAGGGAGTTGCTACCGAGGGTTTCTAGCCGAGAAATTCAAACCAGTGGTGCGGTTGCACCAGCGTTGCGGGGGAGCGCCGTCCCCCCTCAATCCCACTGCCAACCTGCGCTTCGGGCAGGAGCGACTCGAGATTGCGCTCTCGGGAAAAAATTTCTACTCCCTGCCAATTTCGGGATCGAACTTGGGAGCGTCGCTCCCGTTGCTCTGGGAGCGATTTTTAAAGCCCGGGAGCGATTGCTCTCGACCGCTCCCTGGCTTTAAAAATCACTCCCGAGGGATGAGCTACGCGAAAAAAAAAAGAAAAAAAAAAGAAAAAAAAAGAAAAAAGAAAAAAGAAAGACGATGGTTGGAAGAATTAAAGGGAAGGAAGGGAGGGAGGGAGGGAATATAAAAAAACCCTCCCTCAAATGAATTCATTATTTTAGAAATGAGAGTGAGAGTGAGAGCAAGATAGAGCAAGTGAGAGTGAGAGCAAGAGAGAGCAAGGAGCAAGGACTTGCAAGGGGAGATTGGAGGCCAAAGAAGTAGGCTCTATTCTAATAATTTTTTTTTAATGTTCATAACTTCATTCCTATATAAATAAATATTTTTTTTTCTCCCATTCCCATTCCAATTGCATTTTTTTGCAGATTCAAAACTTCAAATATCAAACATCATGGTTATATTTCTTGGCATTTTCTTCTTCTTGGTTCCCTTTTTGGTTATTATGGTGTTGGAAAGTAGAAAAAGAAGGGTTGAAAATGAAGAAGGGGATGAAGAAGTGGCTCATAGCGGATTTGATGAAAACCCTAGAGAGGAGGAGCTGGAGGAGAGTGATCATGAGTCTCAAAAAAATAAACAAGACCAAACTCCATTGTGGAAATATGTTAATAGGCCTGAAGTAGGGAAAGGGGGTGGAACCACTAAATTTCATTGCCCCCATTGCAACAATAATTACATAGGTTCATACACTCGTGCCAGAAAACACCTCTGCGGGAAAAGGCCATGGGATGGAGATAAGCAAATAGGAATCAAAAGTTGTATAGGTGTGTTACTAGCAAATAGAGCCAAATACATAAGGGAAGAGGAGGAAACCCAATACAAATCTAAAAAATCAAAGCGTTGCTTTGAACCGAGCTCACAATCACATGCACAAAGCACTCCTTCAGCATCCTCCCAAGGCAGTGGATATGGAGGCATATGGTCACCAAGTTTAAGGCATAGAAGCATATCAGATTTCCTTGATGAAGGGTGTAGGAGTGATGTGGAATCAAAACTTTACAGGTTTCTCTATGCATGTGGGATACCATTCAATGTTCTTCGCTCACCTTATTGGCACGAAATGGTTTCTGCCATAAATGATGCCCCTAAAGGATACACCAGCCCTGGGTATGACAAGGCTAGAACCGTTGGACTTGATCATGAAAAAGCAAAAATATCACATTCTTTGAGTAGAATGACAAGTTCTTGGACTGACCATGGGTTGTCCATTGTATCTGATGGATGGACAAATGTAAAAGGCAAGCCATTGATAAGTGTTCTTGCTGTGTTTGATAGTGGTGCCATCTTTCTTTCAGCATATGATTACTCAGACAAGTTCAAGACCGAAATCAACATTGCAGAACCATTACTTGAAACAATTGTCCATATTAGGCCATACAATGTCATCCAAGTCATTACTGATAGTGCTCCTAATTGTAAGGTAGCGGGAGCAATTATCGAGGATAAATACCCCAACATATTTTGGTTTGGGTGTTTGGTTCACACAATTAACCTTTTGATGCATGATATTGTTAAGAAGAAAACCAACAATACAAATGGATTGGTGATTTGTACAAGAGAGGCAAAGAAATGATAAAATTTATTACAAATCATAGCAATACCCATGGCCTTTTCCGCAGTCACTCAAGATTGGAGTTGTTGAAGATTGCGAGGACTAGATTTGGTAGCTATTACCTCACCTTCAGGCGCCTTTTGAAGGTAAGAGGCCCATTGGCTAGCATGGTATCAAGTCCACACTGGCAGGTATTAGAGGAAAGGGCTACAAATGCAACTGACATGCAAGGTTTTGAATAGGTGGAGGAGACCGCTTTTGATGGTATGTTTTGGGCACATGTGAGGCAAGTATTGGATTTCACCAAGCCCATTTATCACATGATTCGGTTTGCAGATACAGATAAACCAGTGATCGACGAGGTGTATGAGCAGATGGATACCATGTTGGGGCAAATAAAAGATATTGTTCATAAAAATGATCCCAACCTGTATACACTGATTCATGATTATGTGTGTATACAATGGGATAAACTTAATGTTCCACTACATGCCTTGGCGTATATCCTTACGCCAAAATACTACTCTGCATCTTGGTTGGGTCAACCTGCACCAGGGAGTGGGGTTAGGGCCAAACCCCATATAGATGAAGAGGTACCTATAGGATATTTGCAAGCATTAGACAAGTTGATACTTGACAGGGAGGAATGTGCTAGTCTGCGTCTTGAATTAGGCAGATACTTCAGTTGCATTGGTTTGTTTGGTCCTTCCATGCAATGGAAGATAGAGACAGATTTGATGCTCTCACATGGTGGGAAGCATATGGCGGGCAGGGACTTTTGCCAAATTGGCAAAAAAAGTTCTCTCACAGGTTGTAAATACTTCTTCTGCAGAGAGGTGTTGGAGCACCTACAACTTCATACATAATGTGAAAAGAAACAAACTCAATGAAAACCGGGCAGAAAGCTTGGTTTATGTGCACTACAACTTGAGGTCCTTGAGTCATTACTGTGATTAGGCTTATGAGGATCCAACATATAAAATTTGGGACAAACACCTAGAGGATGATAATTTGGAAGATTGCACTATACATCTTGAAGAACTAGAAGCGAAGCTTATGAGAGAGGAAGATGAAGCAACAACCATGCCACCTCCACCATCCAGTAGCAGTGCTCGAGTTCCGAGTCGTGTTCCTTTTCTGTCACCGCCTCCATCTACACCCTCATGTGGAGGGCATGTGACTTCTGGTTCTGGTCATTGGTTTGTGCGGGAGGAGACTCCTAGAAGACCACCACGACCTGCTCATATATCAGACACTTCTCGTGGCAAGGGCCACATGAAGTAGTAGATAATAGATTTATAGTTTACTTGTGTTTTCTAGTTTCTAGTAGTTTTCATAATTGTGGACTCTTTCATATTTATTATGATATTTTTTGTAAACAATATATGACAATTTAAGTTTGAAGTTGGCAATTATAACTCATTGGTAATGATTCTGAATTATGAATATGATGCTTCGTGAAAGTTGTTTCATTTCATTTCATTTTATAACATTTCATTTCATGTTAGATATTATTTCTTGTAATGGTTAAACTTAGCTTACAAGTACAACTTTGGTGATCAATGATGATAAATGTTATATATTGAATTTTCAATTTTGAAAGCTTGAAGTTGAAACCTTAAGATTGATGAATCATGATTCATGAGACTCAATATGTTGTATGTTACCAACTTGTGGACGTGGTTGATGAAGATTATAACTTCTAAATGATTGTTGTTATATGGTTCAATGATCAATCTATGTTTTTTTATATCTAATTCATCATTCCACATGTTTTTGTATCAAAATATAAAAAATATATAAATATATATATTATATAAAAAACGCTCCGGGATTTGCTCCCAAACCGGGAGCTTTTGAAAATGTTGCTTTTGCACCCGTTTTTGCTCCCGCTCTCCGCTTTTGCTCCTGCTCCCAAGTAACATTGGGTTGCACAAACGATCAAAGTAGGGGTATGTCGACATCGGCAGAAGGATTTCCAGGAGGGAAATCGAGACTCAGAGGGAATCATATCAAGAACTTCGAGGAGGGAAGTAGAAGAGCATCATGGCACTACATGGAGTAAGAGACCAGGACAGGCTGGATGGAGCGTCAAACTTCGCAGCCTGGAAGGTCAGAATCCTATCCGTATTTGACAGAAATCGTGTCAAGCACTTCGCCTTGAGGACGATAGCTATCCCAGTCGACCTAGCTGAGAACGACAAGTACGAGGAGGCAATGGTGAGGGCCAAGAGCATCATCCTTGACGGGGTCAAGGATCATGTAGTATCACACATTGCCGAGAAGGAAACGACAAATGAGATGTGGGAGGCCCTAAAGAAATTATACCAACATACTTCTGTGCAGAGAAGAATGTTACTAGAAAATTAGTTGAAGTCATAACAGAGGAAGAAGGGAGAATCAATTGACACCTTCCTCAGAGGACTGAATGAGATCCGAGATCAGTTGACTACAATAGAAGCCACGCTGGATAAGGAATTGTTGGTGAGGACAACCCTGAATGCAGTCTCAGAACACTAGGAGGTATTTGTCTAGAGTATTCTGGGTAGAGGGACACTTCCACCTTGGGATGAGATGTGGGCGGCTCTTCGCCAAGAAGAGATCAGATGACAGTCAAAGGCGGGAAGCAGCAGTAAGGGGATCAGAGTCAAAAAGGAAGAGGAGGAAGATATTGCCCTAGCATCTGAGGGAAAGCAAGAAAAGCGGAAGAAGAAGGATCTCTCCAAGATCAAGTGCTTCCGCTATGGGGAGCTGGGTCATTATGCGATCCAGTGTCCAAGGAAGAAGAGTAAGGAAGAGTCCTCCGAGAATAAGGTAGCGCCAAAAAGGGCAGAGAAGGAAGTGGAGACAGACGATGATTGTGACATGAGTGCACACGCACCACTTGAGCGGAAGTGGGGAGCCATCGCGCTGTAGTCAGGCAGACTACAGGCGATAAGGGGTAGGATCCTCGAGGTACCTAGCCTCTTGGATTAGACCTTGCTACGGGAGCCTCGAAGAGGAGTAGCAAGATTGGCTGATGTGGGTAGAGATGGATGCGGATGGAGCAGCAGAGAGAGCTACCGTGTAGGAGTACCGAGACAGCGCGAGGCTAGTAGGTTGCAATAGTGCGACAGGCACGAGAGTGTTGCACCAGTGTAGGATGGCACAAAGAGGTGTGCAACGGTGCGAGATGCAGGGAGTTGTTGCAGCAGCACAAAGGTCAGAGAGGGAGCACTTGTCAGCGGCAGAGGGAGCTTCAGCATCAGTAGTGTCTCTAGCCCAATAGAGAGGCCAGAGTTGGGAGATCAGTGACCTACTTCTCAGTAACTGAGTTGTAGTGTAGTAGTGGGTAGCACGATGCAACATAATGAGAGGAGTTGCAATGTGGATGCAGTGTTGGGAGAAAGCACTAGCAGAAGCACGGATGTAAAGGGAGTTGTCGTACAGATGCAACAGTGGCTGTGGTAGAACCATGGGCAGCAGTACATGATACATTAGTGCAGAGGATGGTGGGCAGCAGGCCTAGCATCAACACAGGGATCGATGACGGATGATCAGAGTAATACTTGGGAGTATTACTGGAGCAGAGTCCTCGCTAAGAGGGAGTGTTGATTTGTGGTAGCATCAGATGTGCTCTAGCCACGAAATTTGGTGGAGAGGTTGGGGCACATGAGATCTCCAATACCCAAAAATGGTTTGGGCAGATTCTAAACAGTTTAGGAGATATTAAAATAATTACTATTTTTAATGGAGTCTCGAAGTCTAAACTTAGGGAAATTAAAAAATAAAATATTAATGTGGATTAATATAAAATTGTGTTAGAATGGTCCAAATGACATGGATCAAGGCAGATCTAATCTTAGCCGTTGATTAGGGACTTAATCTCGGCCGTTGATATGTCAACGAGAAAATTATAAGAGGAGGCTTGAGGGTCACTTGGAGAGCACACCAGATGATCAGTCATTCTATTCTCTAGAGCGGGGTCTGCTAAGAGAGATAGAATCAATGATCGGAGTTGCAGCTGAGGGGCATTGAGTATAGAGAGACAGAGAGGCAGAGATAGTGCCGGGAGATTAGCGCAGAAGCCAGAGAGAGTGACGCAGTAGCAGCCAGGGCTCACGCAGGGCCACGAAGAGACAACCAAGAGTTGCGCAGTGCTTCAGAGAGGCCAGTGTTGCAACGCAAAGGGCCAAAAGGCTGACGTAGTGCCACCTGGGCTGACACAGGCCCATTTAGTGTGACATAAGGCCAGCGCTGGGCAGAGGGACAATGATGCAGTCCAGAAAGGCAAACGTTGGGGTTTCTAGGGTAGATTGGAGCTGAGGAACTACCGGAGGGTTTATCCGGGACATTTGTCTTAGGTTGAGAGGTACTACTGCCAAGGGCATTCTCTGTTGGGTAAGTCGGATATGACACCTAGATTGTACTCTGAAATTGCTTAGTAAGAAAACCCTCAGATAGCTGCATCGATTTGCCCGCATTGGGTTTTTCCAGGGACATTGGTCCAAAAATAACGGTGTCATTGTGTGTGCTTGTTTCTATTTCCTTCAGTTGATGATCTGTAATACGTTGAGCATGCACTAGTGTTTGTTTTCAATATTTTCATTATAAATAACTTGTTACTAACGGAACAAGTAGGTAGGAATAAATCAGTAAAGTGCATGGAGGGTTTTTAACTGGTAGACTTAGAAACTTCAACATGGTATCATAGGGTGGTTGCAGATCACAGGAGAACTGAGGACATCAGCTGAGCGGAGCAATAGTAGCAAAAAACAGCTGTCCCGAGTGACATAAACTGTTTCTAGCAGAGCAGTAACAAGTGAAGGGTGACGCAGTGCCTGCATCATCAAGGGTGAGCCAGGAAGAGGTAGCGCAGAGGCTAAGGGAGGCAAAGGGAGACTCACGCAGAAGCTAGGAGGGTTGACGCAGTTGATTGAGGAGGCTGGATTACTGGTGCGGGGATTGCGCAGAGCCTAGGAGCTCTCACCTTCAGGTTGTTGCGGTTTAGGAGGCTGCGGGAAAGTTGCATAGTGGAGTTGGTGAGGTACTGTAGTTAGAACAGTACCTGACAGGGCAAGGCCAAGAGGAGGGAGTTGCTGCCGAGGGTTTCTAGCCAAGAAATCCGGATCAATGGTGCGGTTGCACAGATGATCAGAGTAGGGGGCATCTCGACATCGGAAGGAGGTTTTCCAGGAGGGAAATCGAGACTCAGAGGGAGTCACATTGAGAACTTCCAGGAGGGAATTAGAAGAGCATCATGGCACTACACGGAGTAAGAGACCAGGACAGGCTGGACGGAGCGTCAAACTTCGCAGTCTGGAAGGCCAGAATCTTATCCGTACTTGACAGAAATCGTGTCAAGCACTTCGCCTTGAAGACGATAGCTATCCCAGTCGACCCAGATGAGAACGACAAGTACGAGGAGGCAATGGCGAGGGCCAAGAGCATCATCCTTGATGGGGTCAAAGACCATGTAGTACCACACATTGCCGAGAAGGAAACGACAAATGAGATGTGGGAGGCCCTAAAGAAATTGTACTAACATACTTTTGTGTAGAGAAGAATGTTACTAGAAAATTAGTTGAGGTCATATCAGATGAAGAAGGGAGAACCGATTGACACCTTCCTCAGAGAATTGAATGAGATCCGAGATCAGTTGATTGCCATAGAAGCCACACCGGATCAGGAATTGATGGTGAGGACAACCCTGAATGCGGTCTTAGAAAACCGGGAAGTATTTGTTCAGCGTATACTGGGCTGAGGGACACTTCCACCTTGGGATGTGATGTGGGCGGCTCTTTGCCAAGAAGCGATCAGACGACAGTCAAAGGCAGGTAGCAGCAATAAGGGGATCAGAGTCAAAAAGGAAGAGGAGGAAGATGTTGCCCTAGCATTTGAGGGAAAGCAAGAAAAGCGGAAGAAGAAGGATCTCTCCAAAATCAAGTGTTTCCACTGTGAGGAGCTGGGTCATTATGCGACGCAGTGTCTAAGGAAGAAGAGTAAGGGATAGTCTTTCGAGACCAAGGCAGCGCCAACAAGGGCAGAGAAAGAAGTGGAGACAGATGATGATTGTGCCATGAGTGCGCACACACCACTTGAGCAGAAGTGGGGAGACATCGAGCTATGGTCAGGTGGACTACAGGGGATGAGGGGCAGGATCCTCGAGATACCCAGCCTCTTGGATTAGACCTTGCTACGGGAGCGTCGAAGAGTAGTAGGACTGGCTAATGTGGGTAGAGATGGATGTGGATGGAGCAGACAACGTGAGGCTAGCAGGCTGCAACAATGTGAGAGGCACGGGAGTGTTGCACCATTGTAGGATGGCACAGAGAGGTGTGCAACGGTGCGAGATGCAGGGAGTTGTTGCAGCAACGCAAAGGTCAGAGAGGGAGCACTTGTCAGCGGTAGAGGGAGCTTTAGCATCAGGACGGTCTCTAGCCCAACAAAGAGGTCAGAGTTGGGAGATCAGTTACTTGGTTTTCAGTAACTGAGTTGCAGTGCAATAGTGGGCAACACGGTGCAGCATGATGAGAGGAGTTGCAGTGTGGATGCAATGTTGGGAGAAAGGTCTAGCAGCGACATAGATGCAAAGGGAGCTGTCGTACAGATGCAGCAGTGGCAGTGGCAGAACCATGGGCAGCAGTACTGGATACATCAGTGCAGAGGATGGTGGGCAACAGGCCTAGCATCAGCACAGGGACCGATTCCGGATGATCAGAGTAATACTCAGTGAGGAGTATTGCTAGAGCACAGTCCTCGCTAAGAGGGAGTGTTGATTTGTGGTAGCATCGGATGTGCTATAGCCACGAAATTTGGTGGAGAAGTTGGGGCACATGAGATCTCCAATACCGAGAAAGGGTTTGGGCAGATTCTAAATAGTGCAAGATATTTTAAATTAATTAATATTTTTAATGGAGTTCCAAAGTCTAAACTTAGGGAAATTAAAATATTAATCTGGATTAATATAAAACTGTGTTAGAATGGTCCAAAAGACATGGATCAAGGCAGATCTAATCTTAGCCATTGATTAGGGACTTAATCTCGACCGTTGATATGTAAACAAGAAAAGTATAAGAGGAGGCTTGAGGGTCACTTGGAGAGCACACCAGATGTTCAGTCATTCTATTTTCTAGAGCGGGGTTTTCTAAGATAGATAGAATCAATGATTGGAGTTGCAGCTGAGGGGCATTGAGTACAGAGAGGCAAAGAGGCAGAGATAGTGCTGGAAGATCAGCGTAGAAGCTAGAGAGAGTGATATAGTAGCAGCCAGGGCTCATGCAGGGCCATGTAGAGGCAACCAAGAGCTGCGCAGTGCTTCAGAGAGATCAACATTGCTAACGCAGAAGGCTAGAAGGCTGATGCAGGGCCTCCTGAGGTTGACACAGGCCCATTCAGGGTGACGCGGCACTAGCGCTGGGCAGAGAGAGGCTGACGCAGTCCAGAAAGGCAGACGTTGGGGTTTCTGGGGCAGATTGGAGCCGAGGAACTGCCGGAGGGTTTATCCGAGGTTTCAGCCGGGACATTTGTCTCAGACTGAGAGGTACTACTGCCAAAGGCATTCTATGTTGGGTACGCTGGATTTGGCACCCAAATTGTGCTCTGAAATTTCTTAATAAGAAAACCTTCAGATAGTTGCACCGGTTTTCCCGCATTGGGTTTTTCCAGGGACATTGGTCCAACAATAACGGTGTCATTGTGTTTGCTTGTTTTTGTTTCCTTTAGTTGATGATCTTAATATGTTGAGCATGCTCTAGTGTTTATTTTCAGTATTTACATTGTAAATAACTTGTTAGTAACAGAACAAGTAGGTAGGAATAAATCAGTAAAGTGCATGGAGGGTTTTTAACTGGTAGACTTAGAAACTTCAACATGGTATCAGAGGGTGGTTGCAAATCATAGGACAATTGAGGACAACAGCTGAGTAGAGCAATAGCAGCGGAAAACAGCTATCCCGAGTGACAGAAGTTGTTTCTAGCAGAGAAGCAACAAGGGAAGGGTGATGCAGTGCCTGCGTCATCAATGGTGAGCCAGGAAGAGGCAGCGCACAAGCTAAGGGAGGCAAAGGGAGACTCACGCAGAAGCTAGGAGCGCTGATGCAGTTGGTTGAGGAGGCCAGATTACTGGTGCGGGGATTGTGCAGAGCCTAGTAGCTCTCACCTTCAGGGTGCTGCGGTTTAGGAGGCTGTGGGAAAGTTGTAGAGTGGAGCTAGTGAGGTACTGTAGTCAGAACAGTACCTGACAGGTCAAGGCCAAGAGGAGGGAGTTGCTACCGAGGGTTTCTAGCCAAGAAATCCGGATTAGTGGTGTGATTGCACAGATGATCAGAGTAGGGGGCATCTCGACATCGGCAGAAGGATTTCCAGGAGGGAAATTGAGACTCAGAGGGAGTCACATTGACAACTTCCAGGAGGGAAGTAGAAGAGCATCATGGCACTACACGGAGTAAGAGACCAAGACAGGTTGGACAGAGCGTCAAACATCGTAGTCTGGAAGGCCAGAATCTTATTCGTACTTGACAGAAATCGTGTCAAGCACTTCGCCTTGAAGACGATAGCTATCCCAGTCGACCCAACTGAGAACGAAAAGTACGAGGAGGTAATGGCGAGGGCCAAGAGCATCATTCTTGACTGGGTCAAGGACCATGTAGTACCACACATTGCCGAGAAGGAAACAACAAATGAGATGTGGGAGGCCCTAAAGAAATTCCACCAACATACTTTTGTGCAGAGAAGAATGTTACTAGAAAATCAATTGAGGTCATATCAGATGAAGAAGGGAGAACTGATTGACATCTTCCTCGATGGACTGGATGAGATCTGAGATCAGTTGACTGCCATAGAAGCCACGCCGGATTAGGAATTGATGCTGAGGACAACCCTGAATGCAGTCTCAAAAGATTGGGAGGTATTTGTCCGGAGTATATTGGGTAGAGACACACTTCCATCTTGGGATGAGATGTGGGCACCTCTTCGCCAAGAAGAGATCAGATGGTAGTCAAAGGCAGGAAGCAACGGTAGGGGATTAGAGTCAAAAAGGAAGAGGAGGAAGATGTTGCCCTAGCATTTAAGGGAAAGCAAGAAAAGCGGAAGAAGAAGGATCTCTCCAAGGTCAAGTGCTACCATTGTGGGGAGCTGGGTTATTATGCGACTCAGTGTCCAAGGAAGAAGAGTAAGGGAGAGTCTTCCGAGACTAAGGCAGCGCCAGTAAGGGCAGAGAAGGAAGTGGAGATAGACGATGATTGTGCCATGAGTGCACACGCACCACTTGAGCGGAAGTGGGGAGACATCGAGCTGTAGTCAGGCGAACTACAGGCGATGAGGGGCAGGATCCTCGAGGTACCCAGCCTCTTGGATTAGACCTTTGCTACGGGAGCCCCGAAGAGTAGTAGGACTGGCTGATGTGGGTAGAGATGGATGCGGATGGAGCAGCAGAGAGAGCTACAGTGCAGGTGTCTTGAGAGAGCGCGAGGCTAGCACGTTGTAACAGTGTGAGAGGCACGGGATTGTTGCACCGGTGCAGTATGGCACAAAGAGGTGTGCAATGGTGCAAGATGCAGGGAGTTGTTGCAATAGCACCAAGGTTAGAGAGGGAGCACTTTTCAAAAGTAGAGGGAGCTTCAGCATCAGGAGGGTCTCTAGCCCAATAGAGAGGTCAGAGTTGGGAGATTAGTTACTTACTTCTCAGTAATTGAGTTGCAGTGTAGTATTGGGCAGCATGATGCAGCATGATGAGAGGAGTTGCAGTGCGGATGCAGTGTTGGGAGAAAGGATCAGCAGTGGCACGGATGCAGAGGGAGTTGTCATACAGATGCAGTAGTGGCAGTGGCAGAACCATGGGCAGCAGTACAGGATATAACAGTGCAGAGGATGGTGGGCAACAGGCCTAGCATCAACGCAGGGACTGATGCCGGATGATCAGAGTAATACTCGGTGAGGAGTATTGTTAGAGCACAGTCCTCGCTAAGAGGGAGTGTTGATTTGTGGTAGCATCGGATGTGCTCTATTCATGGAATTTGGTGGAGAGGTTGGGGCACATGAGATCTCCAATACCCAGAAAGGGTTTGGGTAGATTCTAAACAGTTTAGGAGATATTAAAATAATTAATATTTTTAATGGAGTCTCTAAGTCTAAACTTATGGAAATTAAAACATTAATGTGGATTAATATAAAACTGTGTTAGAATGGTCCAAAAGACATGGATCAAGGTAGATCTAATCTTAGCCGTTGATTAGGGAATTAATCTCGGCCGTTGATATGTCAACGAGAAAAGTATAAGAGGAGGCTTGAGGGTCATTTGCAGAGCACACCAGAAGATCAGTCATTCTATTCTCTAGAGAGGGGTTTGCTAAGAGAGATAGAATCAGTGATTGGAGTTGTAGCTGAGGGGCATTGAGTATAGAGAGACAAAGAGGCAAAGATAATGCTGGGAGATCAGAGCAGGAGCCAAAGAGAGTGACGCAGTAGCAGCCAAGGCTCACGTAGGGCCACGCAGAGGCAGCCAGGAGCTGCACAGTGCTTCAGAGATGCCAGCGTTGCTAACACGGAGGGCTAGAAGGCTGACGCAGGGCCTTCTGACGCTGATGTAGGCCCATTCAGGTTGACGCAGGGCCAGCACTGGGCAGAGAGAGGCTGACGCAGTCCAGAAAGGAAGACGCTGGGGTTTTTGGGGCAGGTTGAAGCTAAGGAACTGCCGGATTATTTATATGGGGTTTCAGCCAAGACATTTGTCTCAGACTGAGAGGTACTACTGCCAAGGGAATTCTCTGTTGGGTAAGCCGGATTTGGCAGCGAGATTGTACTATGAAATTTTTTAATAAGAAAACCCTCAAATAGTTGCACCGGTTTTCCGACATTGGGTTTTTCCGGGGACATTGGTCCAAAAATAATGGTGTCATTGTGTGTGTTTGTTTCTGTTTCCTTCAGTTGATCATCTGTAATATGTTGAGCATGCACTAGTATTTTTTTTAGTATTTACATTGTAAATAACTTGTTAGTAACGGAACAAGTAGGTAGGAATAAATCAGTAAAGTGCATGGAGGGTTTTTGAGTGGTAGACCTAGAAACTTCAACATCTTGCTTCAGAGTTTGAGATGAAGGATATCGGCTTGATGCATTATTTTCCGGTATTGGAGGTGTGGCAGGAGGAGGGGCATTTCTTCCTGGGACAAGGGAAGTACATTGTGGATATTCTTAGCAGATTTCACATGGAGGACTACAAACCCATGTCTACACCTATGATCACTACCTGGAAGAAGCTTCACGCTTCTGATTCCGAGTTAGTGGATCCTACTCTATACAGATAGCTGATTGGTTGTTTGATGTCTTTGGTCAACACTCGACCAGATATATGTTTTGTAGTTAACACTCTGAGTTAGTTCATGTGTGAGCCCAAGAGAGTGCACTGGGTGGTTGTAAAACACATTCTTTGTTACTTGCAGGGGACTGTGGATTTTGGTCTGGATTATAGACAGGGTGATGGAGTGAGACTGGCACGGTACATGGATTCATATTGGGCAGGTTGTGCTTCAGATAGGAAGAATACTTTTGGGTGCTATTTTGGGTTGGGTTCGGCAGTTGTGTCGTCGATCAGCCGAAAACAACAGTCAGTTTCATTGAGCTCAGCTGAGGCAGAGTATATGGCTGCTAGTTTGGCTAGTTGTGAGGCCATATGGCTTCGCAAGATGTTGTTTGGTATATTTGGTCAAGCATTGAGACCTTCAATAATTTATTGTGATAATCAGAGTTGCATAAAATTCATGGAGAACCTAGTTTTTCATGACAGGTCAAAGCGTATAGAGATCAAGTATCACTTCATTAGAGACTATGTCTAAAAGGGCGCTAGCAAGCTTGAGTACCTTTCCACAAATGAGTAGGTAGCGGACATTTTCACCAAGCCTTACCATGGGGCAAGTATGTCTACTTCAGAGACAAGATGGGAGTGGTGAGGAACACTTTGCTCGTGTAGAGGAAGTGTTAAAATTTGGGTACCAGAGGACAAGTGGTTCCGTAAGGCTTTGATCTTTGGCCTAGGGAAAAGTGTTCAAATTTTTTTTTTTACTTTTCTCCTAGAGTACTGTAGAACCATGGGCAGCAGTACAGGATATAGCAGTGCAGAGGATGGTGGGCAACAGGCCTAGCATCAACGCAGGGACTGATGCCGGATGATCAGAGTAATACTCGGTGAGGAGTATTGTTAGAGCACAGTCCTCGCTAAGAGGGAGTGTTGATTTGTGGTAGCATCGGATGTGCTCTACTCACGGAATTTGGTGGAGAGGTTGGGGCACATGAGATCTCCAATACCCAGAAAGGGTTTGGGCAGATTCTAAACAGTTCAGGAGATATTAAAATAATTAATGTTTTTAATGGAGTCTCTAAGTCTAAACTTATGGAAATTAATATATTAATGTGGATTAATATAAAACTATGTTAGAATGGTCCAAAAGACATGGATCAAGGTAGATCTAATCTTAGCCGTTGATTAGGGAATTAATCTTGGCCGTTGATATGTGAACGAGAAAAGTATAAGATGAGGCTTGAGGGTCACTTGCAGAGCACACCAGAAGATCAGTCATTCTATTCTCTAGAGAGGGGTTTGCTAAGAGAGATAGAATCAGTGATCGGAGTTGTAGCTGGGGGCATTGAGTATAGAGAGACAAAGAGGCAGAGATAGTGCCGAGAGATCAGCGCAGGAGCCAAAGAGAGTGACGCAGTAGCAGCCAGGGCTCACGCAAGGCCACGCAGAGGCAGCCAGGCGCTGCACAGTGCTTCAAAGATGCCAGCGTTGCTAACACGGAGGGCTAGAAGGCTGACGCAGGGCCTTCTGAGGCTGATGTAGGCCCATTCAGGTTGACGCAGGGCCAACACTGGGCAGAGAGAGGTTGACGCAGTCCAGAAAGGAAGACGCTGGGGTTTTTGGGGCAGGTTGAAGCTAAGGAACTACCAGATTGTTTATCTGGGGTTTTAGCCAAGACATTTGTCTCAGACTGAGAGGTACTACTACCAGGGGAATTCTCTGTTGGGTAAGCCGGACTTGGCACCTAGATTGTACTTTGAAATTTTTTAATAAGAAAACTCTCAAATAGTTGCACCAGTTTTCCCACATTGGGTTTTTCCGGGGACATTGGTCCAAAAATAATGGTGTCATTGTGTGTGCTTGTTTCTGTTTCCTTCAGTTGATGATCTGTAATATGTTGAGCATGCACTAGTATTTTTTTTAGTATTTACATTGTAAATAACTTGTTAGTAACGGAACAAGTAGGTAGGAATAAATCAGTAAAGTGCATGGAGTGTTTTTAAGTGGTAGACTTAGAAACTAAAACATCTTGCTTTAGAGTTTGAGATGAAGGATATCGGCTTGATGCATTATTTTCTGGTATTGGAGGTGTGGCAGGAGGAGGGGCATTTCTTCCTGGGACAAGGGAAATACATTGTGGATATTCTTAGCAGATTTCACATGGAGGACTACAAATCCATGTCTACACCTATGATCACTACCTAGAAGAAGCTTCATGCTTCTGATTCCGAGTTGGTGGATCCTACTCTATACAGATAGCTGATTTGTTGTTTGATGTATTTGGTCAACACTCGACCAGATATATGTTTTGTAGTTAACACTATGAGCTAGTTCATGTGTGAGCCCAGGAGAGTGCACTGGGTGGTCGTAAAACACATTCTTCGTTACTTGCAGGGGACTGTGGATTTTGGTTTGGATTATAGACAGGGTGATGGAGTGAGACTGGCACGGTACACGGATTCAGATTGGGCAGGTTGTGCTTTACATAGGAAGAATACTTTCGGGTGCTATTTTGGGTTGGGTTCGGCAGTTGTGTCGCGGATCAGCCGAAAACAACAGTCAGTTGCATTGAGCTCAGCTGAGGCAGAGTATATGGCTGCTAGTTTGGCTAGTTGTGAGGCCATATGGCTTCGCATGATGTTGTTTGGTCTATTTGGTCAAGCATTGAGACCTTCAATAATTTATTGTGATAATCAGAGTTGCATAAAATTCACGGAGAATCCAGTTTTTCATGACAGGTCAAAGCGTATAGAGATCAAGTATCACTTCATTAGAGACCATGTCCAAAAGGGCGCTAGCAAGCTTGAGTACCTTTCCACAAATGAGCAGGTAGCGGACATTTTCACCAAACCCTTACCACGGGGCAAGCATGTCTACTTCAGAGACAAGATGGGAGTGGTGAGGAACACTTTGCTTGTGTAGAGAAAGTGTTAAAATTTGGGTACCATAGGACAAGTGGTTCCGTAAGGCTTTGATCTTTGGCCTAGGGAGAAGTGTCCAATTTTTTTTTTTTTAACTTTTCTCCTAAAGTGACTTTATAAGATGTAAAGTCAATTTAATTTAAAAGTGACTTTATAAGTGGTAAAGTTACATTCTACTTTAAAGTCGATGAAGAATTAGAAAGTGAAAAAGTGACTATGGAAATAAAAGGCTAAGTGTGTCTTTATTTAAGTGGGTGAGTTAAAAAATAGAATGTGAGAACTAAATGCACATCTATTCTCCTCTCTAGATCTAAATGAATCTTAGCCATTAGATCTTAGGGTAACCCAAGAGGTCATTTAGAGAGTAAAAGGAGAAAAGAAGATGAAAGATCATTTATTTTTTCATGAGCATTTGAGAGAAAGAGAAGAGAGAGCAAGGAGAAAATTTCTGAGTAGTGAGGAAGTGAAGGAGAGCAACAAGAAGACATTTCAACAAATCTCGGCAGCAACATTTATTGTCACGCATCCCAAGGCAAAACCGTATAGCAGGAAAAGGCATAGATAATGAGGAAGAGGGACACCAGCAAGGGCACAAATTTCGAGGTAGCTGTACTGCATCCGTACGGTCTGTATAGTCCATACAAGAAGTTTTGGGCACATTTTTCGAGGCAGGCCATACATCATTTAATGCTGTTTTATTGCTGGAAAAATTCATGTTTTGGCTGTTTTTTTTTGGCACGATTTTCGAGGTGGAGTTCAAGCACGGAAATCGAGATGAGTTGTAATTTGTGGTTGCTGGAATTTTTACTATGTATTTCAGTTTCTCTGTAAAAGCATTTTCAAGAATAAAGAAGAGCTCTCAAACTGGTTTTTCCCAAGAGTTGTAGAGGGTTTTTCCGGGGTCACATTGACCAAAAATCACTGTGTTATTTTCTGTATGTGGCTGTCATAATTTTGCTGTGTTTTATTTCTGCAATTTCAGCGGTTGTGAAATCTCTAAATTTGTGTTTTTTAGAAAAATATTGTCATTTCCAGATTTTAGAATTTTTATCATGCTTGGATTTAAAACTAAATGCATGGAGTGATAAGGAAAACTAATAACTGGAGCGGGGGTCCAAAAATAGCGGTGTCACTTGTGTGTTTGCTATTTCTTTCAGTTGTTGATCTGTAGATGGTTGAGACTATATTGTGTTTATTTCGATGTTTATATGTTTAAATAACTTGTTTGTAATTAACAGGTAGGAGAAATAAACCAGAAGAATACAAATAAAATTTCTAGCGGGTAATACTTAGAAATTTCAACAATTGATCCAAGGGAAATCGATTTTCCTCTATTTATATGAAGGTAGCCAAGTTTAATTATCCTAAAATAGATAAAAAATTCCCTGAAATATAATTAAATCCATGATACAAGGTGGATAGGTCACAAACCTACCCCCAAAGATTGCCAAATCAATGAAATAAGATGAAATCAAGACTCAATTAGTTCACACATGTGAGTCTAATGTCCTCCAAAGGTGATGCCATCATCAAAAGAAGTGCAATGCCCATCAAGACATAACTTATGCTATTAATTTATATGTCAAGTAAAAAGAAGTGAAGCACATTGCTGCTCAGATATATATTTCAGATTCGACCATAATGCTGGAAGTTGTATGAAATAGATCCAGGGAACCTCAAGTAAATGAGGTGAACAAAACCCACTGATTGACTGCTACCCAACTCCTTGCTGTTCCGATGGATGATGCTGCACCCCCTCATCTGCTAAAGCCCCTGTCTTAGGATTATGGTGTGGGCAATCCTGAATGAGATGATGGTGAGCCTGACAAGAAAGCATCCGTTAGGTAAATCCACAGTGCACTGAAATGAATGGAAACTTCTTCTATAGATCCACCTCCATATATACTCTCAGATTGGTCCGAAAGGAGTTACATCGACCATCTGTAATGAACATAAATATATAAATATGCATCAATAAATAATAATAATAATAATAAATGCAGTGAGACATCCTAACTAAGGGACATAGCTTTTTAAGATATATGCTGGATTTGGATTATAATAATCTATCACCCTTCTTGACTTCTTCAAATAAGTTTATAACGTTAAACCCTTTCGTACTCCTTTTTGTTTTTGTCTTTTTGCAATATAACTTTTTTGTATGGTTTGGCTTAGTATGATCAAGTGTTATATTCTTCCTCCAATGGCCTATTCAATTTATGGTTCATGGAATTGATTCTCTTCCTTTTAACTTGAATTTAGAATTTCCTTTTCTTGTAACTTCGCACATGCCAATTTTAGATTTGTTTTTGTGGCATTCACTCCAACAGTCATGGTGGTTGATGGCTTTGGTTGCAGTCCAATGAGATTGATATGAGTCCTTTACCTTAATAATACTTATTTGTATTTTTGTTTAAGGATGTGGTTTACTGAGATGTGGCCTTCCCTCACTTGTTGGGTTGTCATGACTCAGGTTGGCTGCTCTTACCAACCTTACAATTCAACACTTATGTTGAACTTGCAGTGGTTGATGTGACTGTATTATTTTCTCCTTCGTGGCTGTGATTCATTCCAACAATGCCAAACAGAAACTATGGCTATTCCAACATTTGGTGGTTATGGTGGCAATGAATGTAATTAACAAGTGGTTCCAGATGCGAATTCTTACCCATGGTTGCTGCTGCTGTTTGTTTCTTCCCCAAATATTATCCTGAGTCGACCCAATTATATGTTCTGCAACTTAAGGTGTGCCATCTTTTGAACTTTGTAGTGGTCCTGTGAGATCCAGTGCAATGGTGTTTTCCCCCATGCGATAGCTCGCCAGAATATAAATCAGTACTTGTATTTCTTTTTTTTGGTCTTCACAATAGGTTGCTTCTTTTACTGTCAGGCAGTGAAATACTTTGTTTTTCTTTATATATTTTTACAGTTTTAAATGACCTAGGGCCAATTTATAGTCAAAGATCAAGATCACAGAAACTCTGAAAAAAATGAGTGTGGCCAAAAGCTGGTTCAGAGAAGGTTTGGAAAAGATGTGTCCAAAGGTCGGATCAGAATGTGCCTCTGATACCAATTAAATGAACAAAGCTCATTTACTGACTTATGAAATGAATAATTCGGTTCATAAAATGAATATCCAAAATAAATAAGATAAAGTAGAAGAATCCATACGAATTAAGATATAGATTGATATGTGGTTACAATGCCATGTGATGGTGTACTTAAATGAATTGACTAGTCACAATTGGTTGATAGGTGATGCCCCATAATTAAGATGTGTCACTTAATTTTATTATTATTATTATTATTTATTATTTTGATATTTATTTAAATATTTTATGTTATTACAGGTGGTTTTGTTGGTAAAGTACATCTTGGAAGATGCCTGTTCTGGTGGCCTTTTGCATGTTCAGAATCCCATCATTATGTTATTGGTTTTATCTGTCTATTCCTGTTTCTCATACATCTACATTTCTCGATTTCTATATCTAATGTAGTAACAGAAGTTTCATTAATTCTCTTATGGGCTTAATGCCTCCCCAAAAGGTTATGGCATCACCACCAATTTTAGCTTTATAACTGTATGCTTGTAGATCTGCATTGGAGGTTATGGAGCAAACATTACAAGAAATGATTTCATACAAAACAGACAAAATTTCTGGTGCTTTTTGCACTTCATTAAAGCATCTCCATTCTTGGATTGATCTTTACAGGATTTATCAGGTGTGGACTTCAGCCATGCACGCCTCCAAAATACATTCTTTTCAAGGGCAAATCTCCAAAGTGCCAAATTTAGGGTAAATTCATTCTCCAGAAAGATATTTTTTAGTGATGGTTTTATCTTTGATGTTGAACCTGTTTATTGGGTTTATGATTCTAAAGTACTAACTGACAAGTTCCTTTCTTGCTTGTTAATTGCCAGTTATTTTTATTGTTTCCAAGTAATTACACATGCTCATTCGTTTGTTTCTCCATCTCTCTAATATTTGGAGGTGGAAATGAAGTCTGTTTCTTCTGTCCTTAATTGATGAAGTGAATAGCATATATGAGGTTTGCGATTTTTTTTTCTAATTCTCTGTCAACTATATCCGAGATGCTAAGTGCTTCTGGCTGATGCAGGATTCTGAGGCTGATGGTTCAAACTTCCATAATGCTAACTTACGGGAGTAAGTAACTATGTTCGCAGTTTGACATTCATTTCTTTCTTTGCAAGTCACGCAGATGGTTAAGTTGTTCATACAACACTAACAGGATGGTAGTCAGTGAAAGACTTGTTTTGTACAACTGCAAGGCAATGTAAGAGAGGAATTGGGTCCTAGTATTATTAGCATTAATACGTGCCAAGTCATTTAGTATAGTTACTGATCAGCCATAGTATATTTGTGCAATGAGTTCTTTGCTAAGCTACGGGGAACACTATATGTTGAACACAAACTTCTGCTGAAGTCCCTCTAATGTTCACAGTTCATCATCAAAATATTCCTTATACACAACTTGGTGATGACTACAATGGTCCATATGTTTTTTCTTATCACAGTATAGCAACAGGCACAAAATGTGATAAACATAGTACCTTGAAGTCTCATATCTCATGAGCAAGAATCAGAGTGCATGCATATAGGTACAATCCATCACTCAAACCTGGCTGGGATCTCATGGTACCCAGAAAGTGTGATAAAGATGAGTATGGTTTAACTGCAACAAATAAATAGTAATAATACAAGCTTAGGCACAGGCCTAGTAAATCATGGTAGTCACAATATACATATGCATGTACAGTTTGATCAAATAGTTGGTCATATGATCAGCACGGTCCAACTAAGAACATATCCCCTAAGATAAATATATTCAATGGAACCACATTTTCTTCTTGTTGAGCTTATGCTTATACTGAGAAGGCAGGGGACAAGGGGTGAATCTGTATAAGGTCCTTTTTATTTTTATTTTAAATGAACATTCATCGATTATACATTAACTTCAAAACATTAAGTGCATGTAAACCCAAATCATAGTACATAGAGTTTAATGTGGAAACCCTTACGGGAAAAAACCACAAAAATTTATCTTTATAAATGTCTGTAGGCACCAACCAACTGTTACAAAGCTTGTAGGCACCAAGCTACAAGAGACACCAATCTCCTTAGCTGAGCACCAACTCAGCAAAATATTGTTTAGGCACCAACATACTAGAGACATCAATCTCCTTGGCTAAGCACCAACTTAGCAAGACTTGTATAGGCACCAACCTAAGGTCTTCATACACATAGTACTTATGAATTCACTTGCATGCTTCATACTTCATGCATTTCACAACATCATCATACCCTTAACTTTCATGCTCTAGTGCCTCTCCTTGCTTCATACCCTAGACATAGCTTCAAACCCTAGTCAGATTTAGCCTTCATGCCCTAGTGAACCTCATAGTATCATTTCCCAGATAATCCTAGACTAGTGCACTTCACAACATCACAACCCCAAAACAACACACTTGATAGCATCGTAGATCTTAGTCCTTGATAGAGCTCCCTTAATGCTCCAGGAAAACTTCTTAGACTCCTCTTGCCCACCTTTAAACCCCAAGAATACTCCTCAATGTTGATTTTTCAAGTGCAATAGATACAAGCACAAATTTCTGAAATACGGATAATTACTCCTAATGGTGTAGATATTCTTTTAACACTTCTACTTTATCATTAAGCAATTACACTTTATAAATTCAACCATAAAAGCACAAGGACAGTAAAGATCACAATGCACAAAGAGAACGCAAGATTTACCTTGGGAAAACCCACTTGGGGGAAAAACCAACAACCTTTTTCTTAGAGAAATTATTCAGTTCAACAAGAGATACACCTAAATCTGTTAGTCAATATGATGGTTCAACTGACCTACAATGCTGTTGTAAAGCCTAGTCAACCAACCCTCTTGTCATTTCAATCTTTTGCCCAACAAATTTGGCCCTCTCTGATCCGCCAAAGCCAAATTTCAGCCTCCCAGAATCTACCCAGAAACTTGAGCCTATTGCCCAAAATATTTTGCCAATAATTTCGGCCCTGCTGCTTAGAAATTTCTGTCCATAATTTTGACCTGCTGCCTAAAATATGCCGAGAAAGTCACACGTGCAACGTAGAGAGAGATGGAAATATGTTTGAGATGAATTCATCCTTCTTGTCCTTCTTCAACCTTCTTTTTCTTCGCTTGGATGCCCAAAATATATCTTCTTTTGTGAGAGATCGAGTGCCTTATATATAGTGTTCTGCTTGTCTGAATGGGTGTCTTTTCATTGGGGCCGACTTGACTTGGAGGAAGGTCGACTTAAGAAGTTTGGAGCCAAAAATTCAAAATTCAAAATTCTCTTTTGAAATCGACATGAAGAACATGTCTTACATTAATCTTTTCAAGGGCTAATAAAAGAAAATGATATGAAGAACATGTCTTACATTTTTATTATATATTTCAAGGGCTAAAAATATAAATTAGGAAGACCTACCATAGCTACAAAATGTGACACTCCCTCTCAGTGAGGGAGGTATTCATAATGGCTATCTAGATGTTTTCATGTTGACAAATTTCTCTAAGAAAAGGTTATAACAAATCCAATTACCATAATCTGGTCAACAACTGTGACATATGGTAAATCAACAACATCAATTGCTTACCATAGTCCGGTCAACAACTGTGACACATGGTAAGCCGACAACATCAGCAGGTTACCATAATCTGGTCAACAACTGTGAAACATGATAAATCATTAGCATCAACTAGTCACCATGATTCTGTTTGGTGCCTCTGACCCATGGTATATAGACTAGTCCTGGTTCACCATCATCCTGGTCAATCTCTTTGATTCATGGTGAAACCCCAGGGACACATTCAATCCATTTGTGTAATTAGGTCACATGTCCAAAGGCTATGAAATTTCCACGATTGCAATTAACTAGATATTATTCTCCTAACTTGAGTAGTTTATTTGTCTTTTGTAAATTAATATTATGACAAACAACAAATAATTCACATTATAAGTAAAAAACGCTGCAAAACTTAGGCAATATTCACACACATAAAAATTTGAGACAATTATTTTTGGACAAATGTCCCTGGAAAAACCACAAAGGGAAAACTAGTGCAGTAGATGAGGGTTTTATTATTATTCAACAATTCGAGAGAAATTACAACTGGTTGTCGTTTACTAGCAAACCTTTGGCAAATACTGATCTTCACAGGAAAAATTTACTGGAGACCAACTGTCTCTTGTTGCTATTAATTGGGCCTCCTCCTAGCCACTCGTACTCCCTCTTGAAACTCGCACTGCCCCCCTGAAATGCGCAGATCTGGTTGAGGACAATTCACACAACCACAGGATCAATACCCAACAAGTCGTCCTACCTCCCTTTGCTTTTGAAACCCACTCGCTTTGCCTTCGACAAATAGACATGACCTCTAGCAACTGAGATGTGGTCTCCTCTGACAACTTGCAGTAGAAAATTTGGCTACTCGCACTAGCTGATGCAACCTCCTCTGCAGATGAACTCAACCTTCCTTTCCTGCCACTCTGACACTAGAAAATCACTAGGGATCTCTCCTCCAGGTTCTTGCTCCCAAATCTCTGTTGGAACCCTTGCCTTTGATGCTTCCGTAGCTTCAACTGTGCCCTTGCTGAATACTTGCAACTGGGTAGTCGAAGTGCTCAACTCACAACTGATACCATCTCCAAACACTTTAACTTGCTCTTATAATCTCTCGTTGGAGTCTCAATGACCACGATCACATCTCAATCGATGGCTAAGATAATCTTGACTCTGTCAATTAACTTTTCCGGAAGTCTTTAGAGAAAAATCAAACTTCCCCAATTAATTCACTTTAATTAACCACTTTTCCTAAGTTAGGAAATAATTAATTATGGCTAATTAATTTAATTGAGGTGTCTCCAATTCTTATCTCGCAAAACCTTTGCCGTGTTTTGGAGACCTTGTGTTCCTTAGTCTTTTAGACATCATAGAGACTAGAACACCTATTCACTGCTACCTCAAAAATTAACACTCCTTAGCGAGGAAGGTGTTCTCCACTACTCATTTGTTTCCTGAAGTGGACAAACTTTGCCCTGCCTAAGGCATTCGTGAGTATATTGGCTACCTGTTGGTTTGTGGGAACATCTTGTAGCTGAACTAATCCATGCTGCACAATCTTTGATTCTCTTGCTACATGATGTAACTGAACCATCCTGTGCTGCTATTGTGATACTCTGATCTCACACAGCTGATGCCTCTGCGTTGGAGTCTCTCTGGCTAGAACTGAACCTTGCTTTCTGCTGCTGGACAATCCACATTACCTTCCTCCTGCCTTGCGTTGTTGCCATCACTACACCTGTGTGTACTGATCTCTCACTGATCTATTGAGTCATTGCAACTGTCTTTGGAGTGTCTAACTGCGCCTAGCTAGCTCTGCACTATCTCTCAAGTAACTCACTGCGCCTTGTTGACCTTTCAATCTTCCTGCTACTTTAACTCTTGGGCTCTTGTAGCAAAGGTAAATGATCCACTGAGGAACACAAACAATTGGATTTGATCTACTGAGTTCAAAGGTCGGTTAGGGTTGGTGGTTAGGCTGACCCTGACCCAATGCTTGCGGCGCTAGGTGGAGGTGGGCCGACTCTGACCTAGGTCAGAGGTTGGGGGTTGGGCTTGACCTTTTGAAATTTAAAATGCGCCTCAGGGAAGGAGGGTTTACCCCAACTTCCCTTGGGATTTGCTCCTGCCACGTGGATTTGTCCATGGTGGCCATGCGCTAGGTGCCACATGGGTTCGTGGTGGGTCCTCATCACTTGCCATGTGGGCCTTTGTGGGGTTGCCACGTGGAGGTCATGGTGACGTGGCAGGGTGTAATTGGTCCATCTAGAAAGGGGCTTTACTTTTGATATGTAAGTTGGATTGAGATGAAATTTATATCATTAGAATCGTCTCGACGAGACGAACACAGTGATGTTGGTTATTTGGAATTCTGGAAAAGTCGAAAAAGTAAAAAAATTTAACTCTTGTTCCCATAACTATACCTTTCGGGTTGGGTCAACAGAATAACCACCTACTCCTAACTTTGGTTGGGTTTTGGGGTTGTAAGGGATGTGTTTACACCACCTATCTATTGAAATATGTAACTAGGTTTGGTCATCATAATGACATATGTAATCCTGATTTTATGTATTTAATGAAAAGAGAAAAATAAATATATTACTATTATTCCTGAGGCATCAGTTTCATGCTCAAGGGAATTTATTTTTAGGTCAAACACCCATTGAGTGCTTCTAGGTTTGTCATAAAGTCAATTGAGTCATTGTCATGTATTGAAGACCCATTTGGGAATGTTACATATTGTAAAGAAAATTTATTTGAGTCAAAATAGAGTCAAAAGATGCACCAAGGCCTCGCCATCGTGCAAAGATCAAGTCGGCCTACATGAAGGGACAAGTCGGCCTAAAGATAGCAATTCATAACCCTCAAAAGCTTGTAAATAAGAAGGAACCCGACCTCATTTGGGCATACTCTCAAGCAAGTTTGATCTCCTCAAGATATAAGCTAGAAAAGGACAAAGAAGCAGAAGAAAGTAAGATCAAAGTTTTGGGCCTCTCTCTCTCTCCCTCTCTCGTGTTAGGGTTTCTACATTTGCTGGGCCAATGTTGCAGTAATCGTTATCGGGATATTATCGGCGAGGGGAAAAATCGAAAAAAATTGTAAAAATCGGGAAAAAATCGGTAAAAATCGGGTAAAAATCGTAAAATTCAAAAATATTCATTTTTTTTTTCAGTTTTTTTAATATCTAAAGCATCTACAACATAAAATAAATACATTGACGCATAATTATGATAAAAGAACTAATATATAAGATGTGTAATATCATTTCTAGTGCTACATCACACATAACAGTGAATCATGTCTTGAATAGTAAGTCCTGACTCCTGAGTCCCAACTCAGCCTCAAAATATCAACAAAAAATATAATAATGTATCTCATATCATGAGTCATAATGTCATATACAATGAAATGAACCAAATAACTAAAGTCTAATACTATTGATTTCGTCTGCCCCTCTAGATGTAGATGCCGGTGGAGTTGGCAGTGGACTCTGTTGTGCTCGAGAAGCTGAAGAACTAGGAGCTACAGGAGGTAGACCACGTCCTCTATTGGTGATAGGGGTAGCTTGGGTAGGTTGTGTCACCTCCTCCTCCTCATAAAAAAATCAAGAAAAAAAAATAATTTTTTTTTCTAAGATATTTTCAAGTTATCGCGATTTTTTTGCAATTTTTTGTGAAAAAAATTAGCATAAAAATCGAGCGATAATATTGCCAAACTCAAAAATTCGCCATTTTCCGATTTTATCATGATTTTCACAACACTGTGTTGGGCAAGTCGAAGTGTTGGAAAACTGCTGGATCGAAGTCGCAGAAGAATTTGCTGGGCAGGTCGAAGTTGTAGAAGAATTTGCTGGGCAGGTAAAAGTTGTAGAAGAATTTGTTGTGCAGGTTGAAGTTGCAGAAGAATTCCCTGGGAAGGTTGAAGTTGCAGAAGAATTCACTTGGAAGGTCGAAGTTGCAGAAGAATTCACTGGGAAGGTGGAAGTTGTAGAAGAATTTGCTGGGCAGGTTGAAGTTGTAGAAAAATTTGCTGGGAAGTTGAAATTGTAGAAGTTACTGGAAAGCATTGACTTGGTTTTGGAGAGTCTTGGTCAAGGGTCATAGGTCTTGGAATTCATCAATTGAAGGTCTATAAGAAGAGAATAATTCTTGTGGGTTTTCTACTCAGTTGGAGAGGTTTTGGCCCTGGCTGATCGCTTATATCTTGTTTCTTTGTCTTATTGTTTTTAATGGTTTGATAGTTGTTTGATGAAGATAGTACTAATAATAATCAAGCGAAAGAAGAAAGCTAATCAAGTTAAGTATAAATACATCACAAGCAGCTATCAAGTTAAGAGAAATCATCTACTCTCGTTGCTGTTGGAAATAATACTGAGAGGGGGGGTGAATCAGTATTATCAGATCAATAAAACTTTTCAATACTCAGAAACATATACGCTACTTCAGTTAAGTGAACCAGCGTGTACACGCTACTGTGTCTAAAGAAACCAGCGTATAACCATAAAACTTATGATTCAGTTAGTTTATCTTCTGTAAATGCATCAGGACATTATTAACCATATTAAACATAAACAAATGCAGTATAATAGAACAAATCATCACACAAAAGCCACACACATGAACACCATGATATAAGGTGGAAACCCAATGTGGGTGAAAACCACCTGCTGCAAGTCGTCTCTATCTTTCTTTAATAAGAAACTTCAATTTACAATCTTTTGTACTGGTGCAGCCTTATACCAGTACGCAGGCTACAACCTTCTCTCGTTTTCCAAACTCTCCTGGAAGGGAGCTCCAACCCCCTTTTGTTCTTGTACTAGCTAAGATACTAGTACGTAGGTGCTGGCCTACAATCTTCTTTCCTTCAGGTACCACTTTTCATCAATTTTCAGACTGGATACTCCTGAAGCACAACATTTCAATCTGAAGACCACGATTCATTCACTTTTCATAGCAAATCACAGAAGCACAAAACAATCAATACTAGCATCATCAAACTTTGAATCACTGAACCACTGAAACCCTGTCAACGCCCAGTCACCAGAACACAGAGCAGACTACAGAACCCTGTAATAACAGACAGACCCAACTGCAACCCAAAAATCAAGTTTCAAGAGATATACGCTACTTCAATGAAACAAACCCGCGTATACACGCGCTTTTACCGAAGCCAACCTGCGTACAGATCTAAAAATAATTTCTCATAACTTGCAGCTGTACCAGTCATCAGTCATACTCAGAACATAACATTGCGTCAGTATGCAGATCTAAAAATATGCGTAATCAACCATATACCGATAGTTCATTTCAAACCATTTGATCCCGATTTATCCTTTCATAAACCGATCGATGTGATCTCTCCTTAGCTCAGATCAAGCAATGTAGCATCAACCCAGAACCTGCATACTAGATCTCTTTCTTCATTAGATATTCAAGACTTTTTCAATACACTAGCCTAATGATCTTCTTCTCCTTATATAGCATTAGGCCCTCCTCAATACCACGAGCCAAAACCATAGTAATACAATACCATCAACTTCAAAACTCGGGATCAACACGACTGTCGAGATACCTTGGTCCAACAACATAGGCTCAAGTACCGAGGACTAACTACCATGGACCAAAGGGAAGCTTTTCGACATGTACGCTCTTTTCTGTTCATGAAACTGCGTGTATACGCGACTTCGTATACAACAAACCTGTGTATCCGCGACTTAGTATATAGCGTGCCAGCATGTATACGCATCTTGGGCTTAATGAACCTGCGTATATGAAATTTCTCTTCATTCTTGTAGTCTGGACTGAGATTTGTCATCAAAGAGAGTTGCCATCAAGGACAACACCTGTACCGTAGCGCCACACCTGTGCAAAAATGCCAACAGTTGCCCCTAGATTTCTCAACATGGAAATAGAGCTAAAGTGACAAGACAAGGAAAGACAACTTAAAGAAGGACACTCAAGGGTCGAAGCACTAGAGAAACTTCTAAGAAGCATCAAGAAGTTCAATCAAGAGAGAAAAAGACGCGAAGCATCTTAGATTTGTTTTTGGGCTATATTCCTCCACACGTGTGAAGATTAGGGCATCATCTTGCAACAAAAAATTTTGAAGTATAAGTTACTCAAAGAGAGCCGAAGTTTTGGGGAAAAAGAAGTCTCCCTTGCAAGTCGAATTAATAAGAAGAAGATTTCATCTCAAGCGAAGGAGAAGGGACACAAATCCATCCATCTTCTAGTCACACGTATGAACTAGGGTTTCTGGAAAAAAGCCGAAATTGCAGTCCTACAACAACAAGCCGAAATTCTGAAGAAGGGCTGAAATCTGAAGGTGTAAATTTGACAAGCGTGATTGGAAGGAACTAAGAAGAGCTCAAAACCTTAGGTCATCTATAGAAGAACTACACATTGAAGCATCTAAAAGTCTTTACATTCTAAAGAAGCATGAAGAAGCATAATCATCATCATCAAGGAATCAAGGTGATCTCCCTCTCGTTGAAGGATCACTTTTGAAGGAAGAGATCTTCATCAAGAAGACATCTTCTATCATCATCAAAATCAAGAAGGCATCAAGTTGAAGATATTTACATCAAGGACCATCTTCACTTGACAAGTATCTTTATATATATCTCTGAATTTGTTAAAATGACTTGATTTTGCAAGGAAAGCAACAAATTGGTTGGGTCATCAAATTTTCTTGCATTGAAGAAGAGGACAAATTTGATCCTCATAGAGAATGAAGTCCTTGAACGTGTTAAGGGTACAATCGCTAATCCTCCAAAGGAAGAAGCTCAAGCTCTAACAAAGTATATGAAAGGGGAAGTATGGGCTCAAAGGATTCTAATAGAATCCATCAAGGATCCCTCATACCTTATGTATGAAAGTTGGAGACATCAAAAGAAATATATGACAAGCTAGTAGAATTGTTCTCTATAAGTATTGTACAAGAAGTGATATCATTAAGACAAGAACTCTACAAGATGAAGATATCAAAGAAAGAAGGAATAGCCTCATACTTTATGAGGGTGTCAGAAATTAGAGACCAACTACAAGAGTTGGGAGAAATAATGTCCGATAAGGAAATGACAACTATAGTACTCAATGCACTACCAGAGGAATGGGCAACGTTACGTCAAACGTCTATGAATAGAAAGAGGCTACCCTGTTCAATGAACTATGGTCATTGTGCCAAAGTGAAGAAACTGGGCTAAAGGCAAAAAGTGATGTAGGATCAAACGAGCAACCACAAGCATTTGCTGCCATGGTGAAGAGAAAAGGAAAGATTGGAAAATATGGTCCTTAGAAAAAGAAGAAGAATATGGCAAAGGTCCAATGTTATTGTTGTCAAGAATATGGGCACTACAAGAGAGATTGTCCAAAGCTCAAGAAGGACAACAACAAAAGAGGAAGGGAAGAAGCCCATATCATTGAAGAAGTGGAAGAAGCTGAAAAGAAGAAATCAAAGGAGGAGGAAGTGAAAGATCTCTACTATGATTGAGATAATCTTCTCCACCAAGTTCTTTTCAGTTTTTGTAAAGTATAGCTATCATGGTAGGAAACTCTAGAAGCATGATAGGATGCATCATTTTAGGAGATGGCATCATAAGAGCATACGATTGAAGCAAGAGCTCATGACATCATCATAAAGAAGCTTGAAAGATAGCTGAAGTAGAAGACTATGGCAGTCATCATTAAAAGGAAGTAGCTCTTGGAAACCTCATTAAAAGCATAAGTAGTACTTATGGGTAAAAGAAAGTCATCTAGTATAGAACTCATCATACATCATTAGAAAGGAGCATTTGCAAGATGAGGATAATTAAGATCCTTCATTGGAATCTTCATTAGAAGGTTCATCTCTTGGAAGAAGCAAGTGTCTCACTAAGAATACCACCTTGGATGGGATTCACTATTTGGAAGAATGATGGTATGATGACAAAGGAATGCAACATGTTGAAGATGGTTGAAATACTCTCAATCAAGGAAAGGAAGCTGCTGAAGGAAGTCTAGATGACCAAAAGAAGAAAATAGGTATGTATGCATATGTTTGATAAGTTAGGTCATGTCATCATATAGTTGTAGATAACTGGGATCAATACTCTACCTCATGAGTATGATCAAAAGAAAGGGTTCTCTTCTGTTGGAAAGATGCATTGAAGGCATGGTTCACATATTGACTAGATGAAATCAACATAATATGTCCTCATATGAAATATGAGGTGGTTGACAAAGATGAAGGAACTATGATTGGAAGTTCCTGGGAAGCAATATGTGAATAAAGAAAAGAAGAGATCGTGAAAGATGCAACTATGGTCACCTAGAAAAGGCAATCAACATCTGATGACTAGAAGAATTGGCCATGATATCTCCATGGGAAAGATATGAAGACCTTGGGAAAGTCTGAAAAGAAAGAAGACCCTTGACAATTGAATATCTTGGAGATGTGTCAATATATATGCAGGATGTTGATGTTGCAACAAGCAGATGTCATGATGAAGGGCCATCACAAAAGGTAATTTCTGATGCAATGTTCATTTTTGATTTTGAACAATATCTGGATGGGCTAATACAAGGCTACCAAAAGGGAGTTGTGGATGTCACCTACAACTAAGCACTCATGTGGTTGGATGGAAGATCCCAAAGGAAACATGACGTAGAAGAGGTAGCTGTATGAAGAAGAGCCATATGTGGATTAGAATATCACTTTCCAATGAAGAGAAGGATGACCTAACTAACATGACTCGTGAAGGAAAGTGATGGATGGCCGATGCCCTACAAAGAAGTCCCAAAAGATGAAGGCTCCATAAAGATGAAGATGAAATTCATGACATTGAATGGAGGAGCTATATGTAACGAACGAGGTTTGTATACTCAAAGGAATGCTCTGATACCACTGAAAGCGACAAAACTTATAGTTGTTTGTGCTTTTAAATGTAAATACACAAAGGTATTGTAAATAATATTTGATTAATAAGATGAAAATGTACAAGAGTGATTGAATGTTTTTTTTTTTCCCATAAGGAAAAAGTCGTAATTTCTATTAATATGGGGAAATTACATTTTGCAGATGCAATTGTATTCATAATGTGGTTCAGAGACCTTCCTGAAGAAGCCCCATTTATCATGACTCCGGCAGGGAGTCCTAGTAGCTGAGACTGTATATGCCTAAACTTAGAGGAAACAAGATGAATAAACATATTACATTCCGGCTCTACGCAGAGAGCCCAACTAAAGCTGATTCAGCTACTTAGATGATTATACATAAAATAACAAAAATCAAAGACTACAAGAAATGTAAACTGATTATATGTGGGTCAAAGACCCATTCCTAAAGAAAATCCTGAAAAGGTCTGTGGTGGCGCTGATGGGATGATCCATCAATCACTTCTTGGATCAGCCAGTCATCCCGTTGATTTTGCGTTGCTTCTTTGAATAGCTGATCCGCCTCAGTGTTATGTTCCCTGTAAATGTGGCTGCATTTGAAGGATTCAAATGATGTGATTAGTCTTTTTGTCTCTTGGAGAATATGTCTCAGAGAGAAAGCATAGCAATGTGTTGTATCGTTCAGCCAGTTGCAAACAATTTGTGAATCCCCAAATAATTGAAGGTGGCTGCACTGTTTCTGTATGGCAAAGTGAATGATATGTTTCGCTGTGCTTAATTCAGCAAAATTATTGGTGCCTCGGCCAAGATTAATCAGAATTTTATAATAGTGATCATCGCTGAGATATAGCAACGCTCCTCCACCACATCCTGTTTTTTGGGCAAAGCCGTCGAAAAAGGCCCAAGGCTTCGATTTTTCCATATTTATATGCTTGTAGGTGCGGGTGGGATTATTTGGAACAGCCTCAGGGAGTAATTCGAAGTCTGCAATAGTGTGGCTCAGGATAACAAGCCAATGAGGCGCCTTATTTTGAAATATGACCTTGTTCCGAGCAATCCATATTGCCCAGAAAACAAGCAAAGGCATGTTAACGGATTTTCCTGTATGTATACTGCGCCAATCGCTCCATGCCTCCATAATATTCGGACCCTGCCAGACTTTGAGGGATGGATAATGAGAAGAAATGTTTTGCCAAAATTCTTTAGTAACATGACAATTTAGGAACAGGTGTGCTGTGCTTTCCTCTTCTAAACAACAAAGATGGCATCTGAATGGACCATGAAATGATTGCTTCATGAGATTGGTTCCTGTAGGAATTTTATCGAAGAGTATATTCCACATTAAGAGCCGAGTGCGAGGGGCTGCGTCCAGCTTCCAGAGTTCTTTCTAGATTGGGAGGATAGCCGGGGGCTTGTAGGATTCCATGAGTTTTAAATATCCCAATTTGGGAGAGTAAATTCCGTGGTTTGCGATTGCCCAGATAATGTCATCAGGGCCTTCGGTGAGTCTAATGTGCGCCTGTGAGAGAGCGTCAGTAAAGGCCCTCCATTCATGTTGCCACTGTTTGGGTATCTCTAAGGTGCGGGGGGTTGCCCAAGCCTGTTGCAGTAAGGTGGAATTCGCGCTATCTCCAATGTGCTTCATATGCGTGATGCCTCTGTTATGTAGGTGCATTAACAATCCATCAGATAACCTGTGTGAATTGCCGCACCCCACCCACGGATCCACCCCAATCCTTACACTGTTTCCTTCTTTGATGCGCCAGGTAATACCTTCCTGCAATAGAGGTAGAGATTGGAGGACAGCTTTCCAAATGTTTGATATATTGCGACCAGGGTTATGTTGATGACGGAACCAATCCATGAGGTGCATTGGCTTGATATATTTTACTTGGGCGACACGAGACCATAGGCTGTCTGTGGTCAAGAGATTCCACCCGAGTTTGGCTGCCAGCGCCTTGGCAAAGAGATCGAGGTTCTTAATGCCCCAACCGCCCCATCGTTTGGGTCTAGCAATGGTGGCCCATTTCACCCAGGCAAATTGCTTCCCTGTGTGATGACCTTTCCATAAAAATTTGGCACAAATGTTTTGTAATCTGTTCAGGATGCCGCGAGGTATCCAAGCCAAGGTCATCCAGTATACTGGAGTGGCTTCAATGACTGCTTTTATGAGAATCAATCTACCAGCTCTTGAGAGATATCTGTGATACCAAACTTGCAGTCTTTTCTCCACCTTTGCTATTAACCAAGTCCAATGTGCAATCCGGTAGCCAATAGGTTTTAGTCTGTACCCTAGATATTTGATGCCGTCAGCTAATGATAATGAGATGAAGGGGAATCGCTGTAATGCAAATGTAGATTCATGTTGAGAGCAGCCAACAGCCGTGATTGTAGATTTGCTTTCGTTTATCTGCATGCCTGTGGCCTGTTGGAAGAGTGCAAATATATTCTGGAGAGAAGTGGTGTCACCTATGCATCCATTAAGAAAAATGAGAATATCATCAACAAATAAGAGGTGAGATAGATAAAAATTATCAGAGATATTGATGCCATTGATCTGGTTCCTATCCCGGGCAGATGTGATGAGCCTACTCAAGCCTTCCATAATGAGAAGGAATAGAAGTGGAGATAATGGGCATCCTTGCCTGAGCCCTCTTTCTGAGGTAAAGAAAGATGTGGCTTCACCATTGAGAAGAATGCTGTAGGATACATCGGTAATGCATCTCATTATCCATTTAATGTAGCTATAGGGAAAGCCAAGGTGTGTCAGAAGCAGCCTGATGTAGAGCCAGTTGGCTCTATCAAAGGCTTTGGAAAGGTCTACCTTTAATATCAAGCCCTTTTGTTTTTTGATATGAAGAGTATGTAGGAGCTCTTGAGCGGTGGCAATGGCCTCATGTATCTGCGTGTGATTAAGGAAAGCGAATTGTTCAGGGGATATGTGACGAGATAATATAGGCTTCAGACGGTTGGCGATGATCTTGGCGATAATTTTATAAAGGCAATTGCAGAGGGAAATGGGGCGAAGTCATTGAAAGAGATCGGATGATTGGCTTTCGGGATGAGGGCAATGAAAGTGGATTTGATAGCGGAAGATATTCTGCCATTTCTTCTGCACTGCTCAATAATATTGAGGAGATCATTGCCCAGTAGATCAAGGAAAGCAATGTAAAATTCAATGGTCCAACCATCAGGGCCAGGGCTTCTATCTTTCTTGAACCATTTAATGGTGGCTTCGAGTTCTTCCATGGTTACTTCCTTTGTGAGATCCTCTGATTCTTCTTGTAGAACAAATCTGGGAAATTTTTCTGCCACTCTCATAATCTCCAGGATATTGGCCTCTCTGGGGGCTCTATAGATGCCTTTGAAATGATCGATAGCTAAACTGGCTAGATTCCTCTGAGATGAAATTAGCTGATTCTGTTCATCCCTTAATTCCCATATAGTGTTGATAGCTTTGCGGCCATTGGCGAATTTATGGTAGAAATTTGTGTTGTCGTCTCCCTCGGTAAGCCATATGGCCCTGCTACGAAGCCTCCAGCTTTCTTCTCTATCCTTAAGAATCTGTGATCGTTTGGCTACGAGGGAGTTGAGCTGTTCTTTTCTTACCAAGTTAGGGAAGATACCATCAGAAGAGTCCTCGTAAGCTGCAATGATCCTCTCAGCCTCCTTCAGAGAATGGTCATCGCGGATGCGCTTCTGGTGTGCCCAATGCTTGGAGATTCGCTTGAGTTCGGTTAGTTTCCTAACAAAACCGGCAGTATGGTCTTCATGTTCGCTAATGGGATTGTTCTGCCAATAATCAGTGACCAGCTGAATGTAGGAGGGGTCCTTTAACCATGAGGAATTAAATTTGAAGGGGCTCTTGATCTTGTTATAGGTGCCGACCGTCTCCAAGAAGATAGGGCGGTGATCCGAGATGCCCCCGGAATCGACCCATTGCCTTATGCGCGGAAGTCTGTTATATAGAGATTCCTTAAGTAGAAACCTATCTAAGCTTCTGGCCAAACTCTGATTTCCGCTTCGATTGTTAGTCCAAGTGTGCTGTAATCTGGCAGTGGGTATGTCTACCCAATGATGCTCCTCCAACGGATTGTATATAGTATCCGAGAAAGGGTCAACCTGGGCAGAGTGCCCCCACGATTCGCAAAAACCCAAGGTGAATTTTAAGTCGCCACCGAGAATTATATTGTCCTCCTTTAATAAGTCAGATTCAAGAAGCGCACTCCAAAAAGGAGCCCTGTTAGAACATGGGCCATAAACGTTGATGACTTGTAAGTCCATTTCCATGGAGAGAACATAAACGTCCAGGCCGATGAAGCCTCTGCCGCCCCAAATGTTTCGGATCTTGACTGCTTTGTTGTGGATCCCAATAGCTAATCCACCCGATCTCCCTGATGCGTCAATAGCATGAAATGTCCAGTTAGGCATCCAGGAGTTGAGAGACTGAACTAGGGTGTCAGCAGGACAAAGGGTCTCTTGTTGAAAAATGATGTCATGTTGAGATAAGGTTAGCAATCTCCTGAGAGCTAGTTTTTTGGGGGAGCTAGCAAAACCCCTGCAATTGAAAGAGAGTACTTTCATGTAGGATGGGGGGCTGGGCCATTCTTTGCTCTAAGGGCCCGAAGGATGGTTTGCTGTCGCCCAATGGCTACTTCAGCGTCGGCAGTGTGTCTGGCTTTTGTAATGCGAGATGGACGACCCCGAGAATGCTTATGGGGGACAGGAGCAGATACGGTATCAAGACCGATAGCATCGAAACCTCTATATTTAGATCTGGATCTGAGGGAATAACGAGGGGATGCAGGGGGGGATGAGGCAAAGGAGGTGGAGATGGAGGAGGTGATCAAGGAGGGCAAACTCGGGGATAAGGCGGGAGATGGGGTAGGAATGGAGCAAATGAGTGAGGGAGGGGGAGGGGGAGCAGAGAGACTGAGGGGAGCCCCTGAGAGATAATCAAGTGAGCAGCATGGTGGACATGTGCTCAGATGAGACGAAGAGCCAACCAGTGTTTTACAACCAGGACCAGGACTCCGACCAGGCCGAGGATCGACTCCGACTCCGACCAGGATTCAGTAATGACTCGGCCTAGTCGATTTCAATGACTCGGTCGTTGTAAAAAATACATTAAATATTTATTTTTTTTATAAAAAAACATAATTTTAAATATTTTAAACATAATTTTAAAGATTTTCATTCATGTTTCCAAACACATAGCATTATAATATAGATGGAAGACAACATATGATCAAAGTAGGATCATGATCTGAGCTTATACTTAAAGAATCAACTCAAGTGCTAATCACTAATATATGAAGTCGATGCAAGTGGGTAGTAACTTATGAAACCTTGTATTCTAGACTTAGGGAACCTAGTTGCTGTTAGAGAAGGTCCCTTTGTGTTGGATTCCCCAACCTAAAGTGAGGGGCAATAGTTATTGAGGTGACAATGACAACTCCTGTGAGTTACACTTGAGCTTAGTACCCCCTTGTGTTGGATTACCCAACCTAAAGTGAGGGGAAGTAGTTGTTGAGGTGACAATGACAACTCCTATGAGTTACACTTGAGATTAGTAACCCCTTGTGTTGGATTACCCAACCTAAAGTAAGGGTAGGTAGTTGTTGAGGTGACAATGACAACTCCTGTGAGTTAAACTTGAACGTGGTACCATGTGAAGGCTTTGCACTAAGGGCTGCAAGTTTGGGTGATAACAGGGACAATACTAATAAGTCAAACAACTAAGAGGAGGATTGGCAGTTACCCCAAGGGCTGTCAATTAGATCAACACTATCTGATTAGTTAAATCTGTGTTTTCCTTCTCTCTTTCTCTATGCATTTCTAGCGTAAATTAGCTGAACCCCATTAGACAACTTATAAGTTATAACTATGTTTAATCTATCAGAGTTATCCATAACATCAATTAGCATAATCTTAACCCACAAAGTTCCCACAAGAACAAACTGCCATACAATTATGTATGTCTGTATACTTATGTGCTTAACTCTCGAGATTCAATAATTGATTATGGTTATGATGCTTCACATAAGAAAATGTGGGAAAAAGACTCTGCTTTTACGATGCTCAACCTCTGGATCTTTCCAAAGGTCAAGTTTTCAATTCTGTGTTGAACATTAAAGAAATTTACCAGAATTAGGCAATATTCCCCTTACTCTACTCCATATTATCCTCAGATACCTTCTTCCCTACTCTATTACATAGCAAATGCAATAAATTCTCTTTAATTTCTAATCGTTAAATGAGAAACCAAGAATGTCAAAAATGGCAAAGGACAAATTGGATAAACTAAACCTCATGTTCTGTGCACAAAATTATCCAGCCCAGCACGGATACCATAAATTTAGTAGTAACACTTATCTGCCCTTCCAGACATGCACACAGCCAAAAAATCACTGCTAGCCAGGACAACTTGCACAGTAACTATATCAGAGTTCTATCATCACTGAATGGTGAGCCATTTTCAGCATTATGCCAATTTTTTGACATTGACATCATCAAGAACAAGACAATCCAATATCAGCATTCATCTCTTTCACAAGGTCCTAAATTTTTGTACTGGCTACAGCTGAAAATCAAAATTCATCGATTGCACTGAAGCATCAGAAGTGAGATCAGCATACATAAGGTAGAATTTCTGCAGTTTATTTTTACTGACTTCAAATACAGTGATTAATACCTGTACAAGAAACAACAAACAATCAGATCAACCCACTGTGTCCTCTCTGTAAATTACAGTTGAGATTTTGTATTCATAATCAAATACATGTCATTGAATTAAATTCACATGCCTCCAATTATAAAGTGTTGAATTAAATTCACATGTTTAACGCTGCCCAGCCGCTTTTTATTGACCCGGCCTGGTCAATGCGGACTCGGCCTGGTTGACCGAGTCAGCTATGACTCGGCCTGGTCATTAGATGACTAGGCCGAGTCATAGCTGACTCGGCCAAACTGGCCGGTTACTTGGCCTGGTCGCATTTTTTTTTTCCGACTCGGTATGACCAGGCCGTTTCCGAGTCAACTCGGCCTGGTTGTAAAACACTGGAGCCAACAATAGAAAAAGATTTCGTATGTATACAAGGGGATGAGGCATGCGAGATCGATGATCCTTCGCCCAGCGGAACAGAGTCTTCGTGCACAGGGTCTGGCGCTATGCGAATAGAGTGATCGACAGAGCTGCCTGGAGGATCGAGTGTAGCATCTACGTCCAAATTATGCTTTGACTGAGGCTGCTCCGACAGTGGTCGAGTAGGAAAGTGCGGGGGGTGTTCAGTAGTCTCATCCTGCTGAGTCTTCTTTCCCTTGTGAAGGAGTGGACAATCCCGATATAGATGTCCAACTTGGTGACATCTGCGGCATCTATACGGGATCCCTTCGTAATCATTAATCTGCTTGCGTGCCAAGTCCCGCCAGTGTATAGTAATATATTCTTGTAGACCACCCCTGGTATCCAGGTTGATGAGAAGGCGAGCATAAGTCATCACACCAGATTGGAGAAAGGATCTATCATAATCCAAAAAGGTACCCATTGCATTCCCAATTCTTCTGAAGATGTCTTCAGACCAATACTGTAATGGGAGGCCTGGGAGCCGAACCCATATAGGCCCAATGCCAATCTGCTCAGATTCGGGGTCAAACATGGGAGTCCAGCGCTTAAGGAGAACTGGAGCATGTTCAAAATGCCATTGAGAGGACAAGACCCATTTAGTATGGTCGGCATGAACGAACCTTAGAGCAAACCATCCTCTTACTAAAGTCTGTACAATGGGGGCGTCCTTTAGGTGATGTCCCCAAACTTCAGAAGCCCAGGCCTTCAAATGAGTAGCCGAGTATTTCCTTCCCCTGATGCGGCCCACCAGGACTCTGTCTGCATGATCCATGATTTCGCCCCACTGGACGTCCTCCTCAAGTCTGAGGAAGATATCTTCTGCTTTGGTCTTGAAACATCTGTATTTCTTTTTAGGATCAGGAGCTGGAGATGAGCTCCGAGCTCGATTCGATAGCGGGGAGGCACCAGAAACGGGAGGAGGGATAGTGTTAGGAGATGAGGGAACATCGCAGCCACCGGGGAAGCTCATCGGGTCGGAGAGTGGAGGGTTATGTGTGAGACTGCCTAGGAGAGGATCGGAAAACAGAGAGTCGGCGACAGGGTTATTTGAGGGCGGAGCAGAAGTGGATATCCACGAATCAGAAGCAGAAAGGGGGGCGGAATGGGGGATAGGGGGAGCATATTCCACCGCAGATCCGAGGGTCGCCGGAGAAGGAGGCAGCAAGGAAAGAGCTGGCCAGGAGAGGGGTATGTCCGGAAGAGTCGCAGGACATAGTCGCGACGGATCCCTGATGGAAATAGAAGCCAGATTATTAGAATGACCCGAGTTATACATACCATGAGAAGCGGTAGGGGTGCGCCAGATAGAAACCCCTTCCAAAGGATCTTCAGAGTAGTCAACAGCTTCATGGTCCTCCATAAAGTCAGCAGGTTCCCCGGAATAGCAGAAGTTCAGAGAGCAGTTACCAGGAGCCTGATGCATATAAAAGGAGACGGCCAACAAAAAACGAGAGGAGGTAGGTACGCCCGGAGGATGCAGATATCAATGGAGTTTCGCAGGCTCGGAAAAAACTGCAGAAGAACCGTAAACCCTAGCTAGCCAAAACCGTCGCGCTCGAAACCCTTCCGCTCCATCGCTCCGCAGAGCTACCATTTCCATTACATGTTAGTCAAGAGTGATTGAATGTTACAATGAAGGCCTGTTTATATACCTAGGCAGATGTCCCTCCATGAATGGTCATGTCTTCAGAGACATGTCTCTTCATTAATTAATCATTAATTAACTATAATAATGATTATTACTTATTCATTTATATTTATATTTATTTTTATATAAATTATATTTGTAACAACTGTCTGTGATGTATTTTTACTTAACCTGATTAGCTTTCTTTTTTCGCTTGATTATTATCAGTATTCTCTTCATCAAACAACTATCAAACCATAAAGAACAATAAGACAAAGGACATAAGATAAAGGTGATCAACTAGGGCCAAAACCTCTCCAACTGAGAGGAAAACCCACAAGAATTCTTCTTTTCTTATAGACCTTCAATTGATGAATTCCAAGACCTATGACTCTTGACCAAGACCCTCCAAGACCAAGTCAATGCTTTCCAACAACTTTTGCAATTTCGACTTCCTAATAGATTCTTCTGCAACTTTGACCTTCCCAGCAAATTCTTTAGCAACTTTGACGTGCCCAACAAATTCTTTTGCAACTTCGACCTGCTTAGCAAATTCTTCTACAACTTCGACTTGCCCAACAAATTCTATTGGAACTTCGATCCAGTGGTTTTCCAATAGTTCGACTTGCCCAACAAGTGTAGAAACCTTAACATGAGAGAGAGAGAGAGAGACCCAAAACCTCAATCTTGCTTTCTTCTGCTTCTTCGTCCTTTTCCAGCTTCTATCTTGAGGAGATCAAACTTGCTTGAGAGTATGTCCAAATGAGGTCGAGTTCCTTCTTATTTATAGGCTTTTGAGGGGTACGAATTGCTATCTTTAGGTCAAATTGTCCCTTCATGTATGCCGACTTGATCTTTGCACCATGATGAGGTCTTGGAGGGTCTTTTGAGTCTTGACTCTATTTTGACTCACATAAATTTTCTTTACAATATGTAACATGCCCAAATGGGTCTTCAATACATGACAATGACATAATTGTCTTTATGACAAACTTAGACACACTTAATGGGTGCTTGACCTAAAAATAATTTTCCCTTGAGCATGAAACCCATGCCTGAAGAATAACAATAATAAATTTATATTTCTCTTTTCATTATATACATAAAATCATGATTACATATGTCATTATGAATACCGAACCTAGTTACATATTTCAACACTCCCTCTTAAATAGGGAGGTATTCATAATCCATACAAGGTACTTGGACATTCTCATTCTAAAGAATTCTTGTAAGAAGAGTCGGATTGGTAACTCATTTGTTTAGCATCATATCATTTAGCATTGTCACATAGCAAAGCCTTGACAAACAACTCTATCTCTCCACAAGATCATAACACCATGCTAGCGAGACAAATGATTTATAGACAACTTCATCATTGTTTCTCAAGGGACATATCCCACCCGGGTGTTCACAAGGTATGTCCTTCCAAGATTATTCTTATCTTGGATTCCTAGTCCTCAAAGAATATTGGTCCTCTACAACTACTCTTATCTTGGATGCCCTCTCACATCCTCAAAGAGTATTGGATGCCAAATGCTTACCCGATCCTCCATTTTTTCTTCCAAAGCGAAGACAAGAATGACGTGTCTATCTCTCCCTCTCAACTAGGGAGGATATACCCATTCCTATGAAAGAATGTACCCATTCCCATAAAAGGAATGCACCCAAGCTTCCTCTCAACCAAGGACTTTTCCAAGCTCCCTCTTAGCTAGTGACTTGCTTCCAAGTTTCTTCTTAATTAGAAACTTGCTTCCAGGCTCCCTGTTACCTAGGGACCTTTTTCCAGCAGAAACTATCTCTTCTTAGGTGGAGATCATGGGACCTTTAGCTGCTTGTATAGTGAAAGCGACAAAACTTATAGTTGTTTGTGCTTTTAAATGTAAATACACAAAGGTATTATAAATAATATTTTATTAATAAGATGAAAATGTACAAGAGTGATTGAATGTTACAATGAGGGTCTGCTTATATACCTAGGCAGGTGCCCCTTCATGAATGGTCATGTCCTTAGAGACATGCCTCTTCATTAACTAATCATTAATTAACTATAATATTGATTATTACTTATTCATTTCTATTTCTATTTCTATTTATTTTTATATAAATTATATTTGTAACATTGCCCCACTCTTCAAAAAGCTTTGTCCGCAAAGCTTTACCAGTGACAATTTCTTCACTATTCACCAGTTTGCCCTTTTTCTCGGTGGAACCATTTTTTTAAAACTAATATATTTTGTTTTTTTTTAATATATATATATATATATATATATATATATATATATATATATTGAATTATATAAAACTATGTATTTTAATTTATATAATCTGTAAGGTCACTTCCAAAACGATAGAGACAATATGGTGTACCAGTTGATTAATCCAAGAAGGGACGCCGCCAGGGGTTTGAACGAAATGCAATTTAGAGAAGTGTGTCAGTGACTGTGGGAAAAGGCTGGAAGCGAATGATTCGGCTCGAGGCAGGGACACGACTGTTGGAAAGGCAGGAACATGGTCAATTGGGACACAATTATCGGGAGATAAAAGACTGTAGGGGGTAATGAAGGACGCAATGTTATGACAAGGAATGTAGGGTGGTGGGCTAGAGTGGACCGTCGGGTGGATAACGACACAGTGGTTGTGTTGAAAATGCAGGGACAATGCCATTGACAACATTTGGTCGGAGCATGATGCAGGCCACGACAGCCATACGAGCAATTGCGGAAGGTGGACGCGGGGGAATGACATAAATAGTGGATGTAGGAACAAGGATGTAGGTAGTGTGAGGGTTGACAAATTTTTAACGGAATCTCGGTCATGTGTGAGGTTAGACGAGGGAACTGTAACTGAACCCGACATGAATTTCCTTTAAAAGCGAGCAGAAAGATTCTTTGGGAATTTCTTCTTGTTTTTCACTAATGATTTTAGAATCGTCGCTGCTACGTATTGCAACAATAACAGTGGTTTCAAAATTCCCAATTCTAAGTATTTTACCATTACAACTCTCATCGTTGATTTCAGACGCCTCTCCGTCATGCTCACTCACTGTGTACTGTTTTTCCTCATCATTTTCAATCTAGTAAATAGGTTTAGGTTTCTTGAAATGATGGCAAAAAAACCTTTCATCAGAAGTGGACCTTTCAGACCCTGTACGAGATACGACTTGCGTTCGAAAGAGGGATTTTGAGATTACACTAGGTACGAATTTTATTCCTCGTCTGGAGAGCTTTGAATGCTTTTTCTGTGGGCTGCTGTAGAAGCACAGGTGGGTAAAGCAACGAGTTTTGATCTGATACTTCATTCTTAATACTATTCTATTTGTTTCCTGAGACTTTGATGAACTGTTGCGTGATGTAAAGTCTCTAATTGATGAGGAAATTAATTGCTTGCAATCACTGTTTTGTAAAAAAGACTCATTCAAACTAGGTGATGAAGAAATATCATATCTCTCCTTGTTCAGTCCATTAGGACTTTCATTTTGAGAAACCAATGCTTCAATCTTTGAAACTAGATGGTTATGTAGTTTAGCCTTAATCGCTAAAGATGCACGTTCTTGATTGGAAACTCTACACATATTTAGCTCTAGTTGAAGAGTGACCTGACACCTCATATTTTTAGACCAAGCCTCATCTATTTCACCATGAAGAGATCCTAATTCAACATGTTCAACGTCATTTTCTTGGTTAGAGCATTCTTTGTTGTTAGTCTTCTTCAAGTCAATGTTCTCTTCCATTGTAGGTGTTGAATCTGGTGTTTTGAAAGCTTTTAATGATTCTGCAAATTATTTTTTTATTTGTTGTAATGCTTCTCCAATTTCATAAACAGTTTAGATTTATGATATTCACTTAATTCCATGATTTCAAGGCCAATGTTTTAATGGTAGAATTGTGCAGTAGATAATGTCCAAAGGCTCGAATGTCTCTGATACCACTGAAAGCGACAAAACTTATAGTTGTTTGTGCTTTTAAATGTAAATACACAAAAGTATTGTAAATAATATTTTATTAATAAGATGAAAATGTACAAGAGTGATTGAATGTTACAATGAGGGCCTGCTTATATACCTAGGCAGGTGCCCCTTCATGAATGGTCATGTCCTTAGAGACATGCCTCTTCATTAACTAATCATTAATTAACTATAATAATGATTATTACTTATTTATTTATATTTATATTTAGTTTTTTATAAATTATATTCGTAACAACAATTATCAAGTTAAGAGAAATAATCTACTCTAGCTACCCCTAGATATCTGAACACTATCATGATTCCTAAGGATTCTCCGCCCCCAAACAAGCCTTTGAGATATTCGGCCCCCTCTGCAACTTTCTTCCTTAATAATTGATGGCTTATCTTAGACAGAGGTAAATGGCTACTTCTTTCACAGTCACACCTCAAAAACTCAAATTTGTACACTGCTTCAGCCCATAGGCAATTCTGACTTGACGGTAGGCTGCTTCTCCCCAAGAAATCGAGCTTCTCCACAGAGGTATATACCACAAACTTCAATCTTCTTCACACAATATATTCGACCATCCACCACAGAAGATATGTTATAGAGTTTTGTTGGCTTTCACAAAAAATATACCACAAACCTTTACTCCTCTAGCACAAAGATATAATCACAACCACTCGCTCCTCTAGCACGCTGATATCCCATAGTCTTTCTCTCCTCTTCAACAAAGATAAGACACAAAAATTTTCTTCATTTGTCTTGTTTTTCTTTGCTTGAGATCAAAGATATGTGTGTCTCCTAAGGAATCTGATTCTTAATCTAGGGCTTGTTGATAGATTAATCCCTAAGCTTTGATCACAAGAACAACTTCTTCTTTGTAAGATGATCAATCTAGATGTGATCTCAATGCTCTTTTCATCCACCATAGCTCTGATACCATGTTGATTTTTCTAGTGCAAGGAGACTAGAACAATTTTCTATTTAATAACTACTTCCAATGATACATTTTTAACTTCTTAGAATATTCAAATCATCAGGCAGTTATACATAGAAAATTTCAACCATTTAAATTCAAAAGAGCAGTAGAGATCACAATGAAACAATGATACAAGAGACACCAAAGTTTTTTTAGGACAAAACCCTACAAGGGGGAAAACCCGATAATCTTTCCTTATGACAAATTGTTCAATTCAATCCATTTGTACATCTTATTCTTCCAGTCAAAATGTCAAAACCATTTACCACATTCTATGCCTAGTTAGAGCAAGTCAAATGAGAGAGAGAAGTCAATATTCTGCTCACTAGTCAAGTTTGGTCAAGGGGCCGAATTTCAACCTATTGCTCCTAGTAAACAGGCTGAAATTCAGTCCTGCAATAGCCTTGAAAAGCTTGGTCAAATCTTAGTCTTTGACTTGTGGTCAAGGTGTTGAAAAATAATGCAGCTATGGTTGAAATTTTTCATTGTAAACATGGAGAGAAATGAATTTATGACATCTACAAGTCAGCCCAACTAAGCCCTACAAGTCGGCTCCAAGAAGGTCATCATGTCGGCCCCATTAGGGCTAATAATCCCTCACATGACGCTTGTATATAAGTACTCATTGGCTCTCATTCACTAACACAATCATACATAAGTTCTGTCTTCTATTGTGGAGCATATCCACATGTGCGAAGAGGATAAAAGGGGTTCTTTTTTACTACGATTTGTATCTCCTTCAAAGGTTCGTTGAGTACAATGACTTGGGTGTTTTTGGGATCATTTTAACTTCTGTTCTGTTGATCTTTTGAGGCTGAAAAACTACAGGAGAACCTGATTCGAGGCTCTCTCTTTTGATCTGACATTCTTCTAAAGTTGAACGAGGATTTTGGGACGATTTTTTTGGAAAATTCGTTGGCAACTATTGTAGTGACTATAATGAGAGTTTTGGCCTCCTATCACAATGAATACAGGCCTACGTTTCGACCTCTTTGTGCAAACCTTACTCATTGGATAGAAGTGAAATTTCCTCTTTCTATGAGCAAACTTTGATCGGTATTTCATTGTTGACTATTTTGGATTTGTTGGAACATTTTGATGTACTATTGATGGACAAAATCTCTCTCTCATAAGAAAGAATTTTTGGGTTTTCCCCTTGTGGGTTTTGCCTTGGCTATGAACCTAATCTTGGTGTCTCTTGTCTCGTGCTGATTGCCTATTGTTCATTGTCTACTGTGATCTCTATTTACTACTCTTGTTGAAGAATTATTGGTTGAAGTTTTTCATGTATAGCTACTTGTTGACTAAAGTATAAAGAAGGAACAATTTGCATTAATAGAAGTAGTTATCAATTGTGAAAAACTATTCTAGTCATTGCAACACTAAAATTTCAACATGACATCAAAGCTTTGGTGAAGGAAAATAATAAATAGATCATCTCGAGAGCACTTGAAGAACACTTGAAAAACATCTTGAAGAGCATTTGAAAGGTTTTTGGGTTCTGTCCTATATTTTCACCATGAATTCTTCATTCATGAAGACTGAAAGCAAGCTTGAAGGAGCCACTAACTACAAGGCTTGGAAGGCAAGGGTTGAGATCATTCTTGAAAGGAACAAAGTCTTGGGAATTGTCATAGGTAAAGTTACTAAACCATCTGATCAAGCAAGAAAGGAGAAGTATCATGAATACGATATTTTGGCAAGAAGCATTCTATTGGATTTTTCTAGGGATCATTTGATTCCTTATATTGCTGAACATAAGTCTGCTACGACTATTTACGATGTTATCATTGGATTGTATACCATCAATAATGTGAATCAATCCATCAATTTAAGAGGTCAGCTTCGTAACATCAAGATGACAAAGAATGACACAATGGCATCATATTTTGTCAAGATATCTCAAATTAGAGATCAACTCAAAGCCATTGATGAAGTATTCGATAAGGAATTGGTAGCTGTTTCTTTGGGTGGTCTCCCTAGATCTTGGGACTCATTTGCATTAGGTATTAGCGCAAGAGAGAATGCTCCAACCTTTGACAAGTTATGGGCAACATGCACTCAAGAAGAGTCAAGACTCTATTCTAGAGGAGAAATTGAAGATCCAAGTATAGAAGCATTTGCAGCTCATGCTAAGGGAAACAAGAAGAAGAAACCAAATTTTGGCAAATTCCAAAGAAGTGCTGGTAAAAGACAAGGTCCAAGATCTGCTTCAAGGAAGGATTCTACCTCTCATAGAAGACCTCCTCCTCCCTCTCCAAGTAGAAGAGATAGAAGAGATAGAAGAGATAACAAAGATAGAAGAGATAATAGAGATAGAAATGATCTAACAAATGTTCAATGCTTTTGTTGTCAAGCTTATGGTCATTATCAAGCTCAATGTCCTCAAAGGAATCGAAGAGATGACTATGAAAAGGATGATGATCGTAAAAGAAGAAGAAGACTTCATGCATCTACTGCTGATCTAAATGAACCATCATCAGAGAGGAGGCGTAGGAGAAATGATTTTGAATCTGAACTCTCATTTATTTGTGCTCTTACAGGTTCTATTGAAAATCATGATGAAATTTGGCTTCTGGGTAGTGGTGCCTCTAGGCACATGATTGGAAATCGTGATTATCTATCTGAATTACTTGAAAAGAAGTTCTCTCAAAAGGTCGAGCTTGGAGACAATGGAAAATATGAATTCAAGGGCACTAGTATGCCATCTTTCTAATTGGAATCCAAAGGTAATGTATCCATTAACAATATTGTATATATTCCTGGTTCAAAGAGGAATTTGTTGTCCGTATCATCTCTTCAAGACAAAGGCTACAAAGTTGTTTTTTTTGACGGACAAGTGTTAGTATGGAAGAAAAAATTGCCTTTTGAATCTGCTAAAGTTATTGGGGTACGAATTGGAGGACTATATCATCTCCTTGGTCATTCATTCCAAGCTCTTTTTCAGAACATTATAGAACTTAGTGAGATTTGGGATAGAAGGTATGCTCATATGCACTACAAAGTTTTGGGAAGATTGAAAGATTTTGTTAAGGTTGTACTTGAACTTAAGACAGATCATGGAGTATGCAAAGAATGCACCCTTGGGAAAAATGTTAAAAAAAGATGCACTAACAGTGATAGTAGTTTCAATGGAATATTGTATTTTATACACTCTGATGTCTGTGTGCCCATGCCTGACAAAACTTTAGGTGGATGCTTATACTATGTATTTTTTATTGATGATTATTCTCACAAAACCTAGATCTATCTTCTCAAGGCCAAGGATCAAGTGTTTGAGAAGTTTTATGAATTCAAAGCACAGGCTGAAAATGCTATAGGAAGAAGAATCAAGACTCTAAGGTCTGATAATGGTGGGGAGTATGTATCAAATGAATTAATTGATTTCTGCAAAGATGTTGGAATTAAGAGGGAGCTGAGAGTTGCCTACTACCTTGAACAAAATGGAACTGCAAAGAGAGAATAGAACTATAATGGAAGCTGTCAAAGCAATGCTTCATGATCAAGAGTTGCCGATGTTTCTTTGGGGTGAAGTTGCAAGCACTGCTGTCTAACCACTCTGTGTCAACTACCCTATAACAAGTACACTTTTTTGCAAAGGAATTCCATCATGTTTGAGCAGTCAAATATCCAGGATTCATCATCATCATTCGTCATTTCATCAGAATTGTAAACCCAAATTCTGCAAGTTTATTGTAAATGACTAGAATGATCGTTTAATTATGTAACAACTTAGGTAAACCTATTATTTTGGTGACGAATTTCATCCTAGGAGGTTTTTCATCTCACTGATTATTTGTGTTTCTAAACACGAATGATTGACAAAGTTTTTCCCTCCAGCCTCACCCCAAAGCTAGGGTGGAATTTATCATCAAGGTCTTAGGTGAGTCCTAGTGTTCTTAGTAGAGTCTTCTGTAAAAGTGATTTGGGAATAATTTAAGTTAATTGGCTAAATTATTTTATTACAAGTCACTTGGTCTACTAGATCATAATGTGTCGCAAAATTGGGTAAATTATTAAGGGTCTATGTCTAAAAGTGTTTTCCCTTTTCAAGGGTTGAATTAATTGTAATATCTTGATGTAAAAATATTTTGGTGCATGGTCCCTCATATATAGACACCATGGCTTAAATATTTAAGGGTGGAAAAAATTATTAATCCCTTCAAGTGTCAATTAATTAAATTTTCTGTCAAAAATAAATTAAAACCCTCAGCCAAAAAATTAATTAATTTTGAGTCAAAAATGATTATTTTATTTTTGGTTTTCCGGCAAAAAAATGGTTAAATAATTTGCCGAAAATTCGTCATAAAATAAAGAAGAGAGAAAAATAGATTCTCTCCAAGTGAAAAATATTAAAAAAGGGAATGTGCACTTTCCAAGAAGGGAATCTCCACAAATCAAGCAAGAAAATATTCAAGAAAATATTTTTGGCCTAGAAAAAAAGAATTAATTCCCAGAAAAATCATTCTTATAATGAAAATCGAATTTGTGGTCCAAGTTGGCTAAGAGAACGGGGATTTTTTGAGGAGAAAAAGTCAGAAAAAATATTTTTTGGACCGAGAAAAAAGGCATCATCAAGGAATTCAAATTTTTTCTTAAGAAATCAACAATGGAGATTATTTTGACATGGATCAAGCATTTAATCAACCAAGATCAAGTCAAATTTGTGCACCTTCATGGAACTAGCCGTTATTCACTTGGAAGAGTATCTAGAGCTCCTTTTTTTCTATATAAGGAAGCATATGCTCCTCATTGTAAGACATCTTGATGCTGTGCTCTGGCTTTTTGGTCTTGAAGCTCTCGCTATTTTGAATCATAATATACAAGTTTTTGGGGTGAAATATTGTGGCCCTTCTCTAATAGATATGGTAATGAATTCTTGAGATTAATTTTCCACTGGTGATTATACTTGCTACTTCATTTGCTTACATAGAATTATTAGTGTATAGCTATCTTATATTGGTAATTAGGTTTAGAAAATATTTTAGGATTGGACGTGGCTAGTGTGATTTTGTTTAAGTTGCTAGAATTTCCTTCCATTATAATTTTCATGTCTCATCTAAAGTTAGCAAAATATTTCTGAGTTGTGTAGAAAACATTCAATTGAATCAGAACTCAAGCATGAGGGGATGCTTTTGTTTAAGTTAACCAACTCTTGAGTGATGAAGTAGGAGGATCCTCTCTATTTTACTTGAAGGATTTATTTGATGATTTTTGTTGCAGGGTTTCTAGACCTTAGCTAGAGGAAAATTTTATTTATCACAAATATCTTTAAATTATTGTGCTTAATACAGTGTTGCAGGAACCGGCCCCCCAAGGATCCAAAGGCAGATCAGTACGGGGTACGGATCTGCCACCGATCCTTCGCCGGAAATGTGGATCGGAAAATCAGATCCGTGGTTCCTCCTTTTTTTGGCGATTCTTGCAAAATTGGATTGTGGGGGCCCAATCTGCGGCTCCTACTGCCCAATCTGTGGTTCCTATTTCTCGATCCGTGGATCCCGAAAGGATGCGGTGTAGATCTGTGGATGTTCGAGCGTGTATCCACCGCGGATCGTGAGCGGATCTGAGAGAAGGTGTATGGTTTCGCAGGGCTTTTTTTGTTTTTGGAAATTCTGAACTGTTCTGTGAGGAACTACACTTTCTGAATACTCCCAAGGCGTCCCTTGATGCTCCCTAGACGCTTCCTAGATGCTCTCTAATGGTAATGTTAAATTCTTGAAGTAAAAGTGACATTCTCCTATATCTTTCATTTCCATCCTTTTACTTAAATTTTTAACATTACCATGAAATGACTCAGGATGTTTGAGAGTGGTTCCAACCTCATCAGACTTCATATGGAGAAAATAGAATTTCATATCTCATTCAAAATTCAACAAACTTATCAGTTTTCAGGATGAATGAGATTGTGGCATTTCAATGGATTATATCATGTATGAGGGCATGTTATTGGCATTTAATCAAGAGCAACAAGCCCTATATGTACCCCAGTGTTGGTGTTATTGATTGTTGAGCTCCTTTGTCATGACCTTAGCAATTATGTACCCTTCACTCAAGTCAAAATCATTGATCAGGCATGTTAAGCTTTGTCTACCATATTATAAGGCTTGGATTAAGCTGTTTGATCAAAATTAGGCGTTGTTGACTAAAATCCCTATAGAATTGAAGTAGAGGCAAAGGCTACACAAGAGAAGAGGAATCTAGATTGTAGATGGTTGATGCTGGAATACTCAATTTTTTTTTAAATAACTCTATATATACTTTTTTACTCTATATATTTTTTAATAACATATATATATATATATATATATATATAAAATTAATTAAATACTTTTAATTATTATTATTAATAATTTGTATTTAAGATATAACTATATTAAAATTAATATATAATATAGTTTATTAACTATATTAAAATTAATATATAATATAGTTCATATTAATGATTTTTTTTTTTTAATTTACCAACCAAGTCATCTTACGAACCGGTGTGACGTTCTTCGCTAACCCTTCGAACAGGATTTCTGATAGCGTTTGCATGGAGGTCACAGTGACACTAAGAATTGTTGCAGCGGGGAGAGATAGGTTGCCGCGGATGTGGTGATCGAAGAGTGAAGAGGCACTTTATCGGTGGGTGGTCAAGCAGGGTATGTCGAGAATGGGGGAATCAGCACAGGGAGAAGGTATGTCAAGCACAGGGAGCAGCAAATAGTGGGGGAGCAGCGTGGGGGAAACAACGGGAATAGAACAGTTTGGGAATGACGACAGCAAGACAAGCAACTGGTTTTGTGATGCAAGAGAAGGGTGACGACAACGGAATCACAGAACACAATGACTGTGGGATGACTTGTGATGCGAGAATGTGCAGTAGGATTGTTTGCGGCGAATAGGGACGAGGAAGGAGAATACGGGTGAAGGTATGGCGGCTTGGTCGAAGGTTTTCGACGATGGTGTTGGCTGTTGGACGTGGAACCATATGTGAATTGTGGCTGGGGTTTGGATGGATAGGAGGATGGCGGTGACTGTAGAGTGGTTTTGACCCACGACAACAGGTAAAGTAAAATGCAAAGGAGGAATGCGGACCAGAACAGGGACGCGAATGGAGCGATAATAGGAAGCGGATGGAGGATTTGTGTCCATTCACGGATTTTTGTCCGTGGACTAAGGTCAATAATAAAGTTGATTGCATTGTTTGAAACATTTTCGTTGGTAGGGGTATCATGGAATGATACTGAATTGCACTTTGGATTGGATATGTCCTGGAGACACTCCATTGGTCCATCAATAAATTAATGTCTTTGCTCTTATTGTCTAAAATCCTCGATGATGTTATTGACCGTGAACTTGCCGAAGCATCATCTTCCTGCTTTCCCGGTGAGGACCTATCTTCTGAATGACCTTCAATGTCACCATCTGAGCCATTAGTAGGAGAAGAGGTATTCTTTAACATGGGAAAAGCTTCCTCACTCTCACCATCAATGTCAGATTCTTTGTTTACCTCCAACTCAACAATTTTGATATTTTCCCCTTCACCATAATTGGCATTAATTCCTCCACTTTTACTATGTGAATTCATATTTTTCTCTCCATGATCAGAATTAGCCATTTTCACTTCACTTTTATCATCAAAATTAGAAGTAGTAATCATCACATCTTCAAAAACTTGTCTTTTCTCAAGAGCCACTGATGCAATATTTTCATTGACATCTTCTTTCGACCAGGATAAATCTAATATCCTTTCATTGCCAATATCTACAATAGCCTGCTCTTGCTCCGAGGTCATGGATGATAGTTTCTCATTGACAACATCTTCTTCATTGTAATGATATTGTACCTCTCCTTGTTTCTCAAGATAATCTTCATCTTGATTTCTATCAGCTTCATCAGAATCATCATTTTGATCATTTTCTGCAACATCTTCATTTTCATTATCATTATTCTGGTAAACATCTTCTTCTCCTGCTTCACCTTGTTTTGTTTCCTCACTGTCACTATCATCTTCCTTATTATTGATTTCCTTTAGACATACATTAACTTCTGCACATGATTTTTCTAAATGCTAAAATGCTTCTTAAATTTCACTAAACTGCTCAACGCAATGGCACATTGTGCGGTGAACAACCTTCAATGACTCACATCATTATATTGTGCGCCATGGCTCTGATACCACTGAAGCATAAAAACCGATAGCTTGGAAGCTTGAATGTAAAACTACACAGAAGGTATTCTGTAATATATATATATATATATATATATATATATATATATATATATATATATAAGTGATATGAATGTTACAATGAGGCCTGACTTTTATACCTAAGCAGGTGACTTTTCATGATTAGGCATGTCTTTTAGACATGCCTTTTAACTTAATGACTATTGAACATAATCAATTTCTAATTATTTACATTTATTTTATTTATTACTTGTTATGAATTATATTCATAACAGGGGGTTTTATTTGTAACTTTAATTAAATCACTTTTTTTTAGGGGAGCTTGGGATTATTTCCCATGGTATCTTGTCTCCTCTTCTAGGAGGAGTCTTGAGTTATGCTAACTTCCTAACTCTTTAATTTTCTTGCATTTGTTAGAGTAGCTCACTAATCATTTAGATCTAGTTTCATTGTTATTCTAACGGTCATCTAGCTATTGTTTCTAACTCGCATAGCCTAAGCACTTCACTTGATTATCATCTATTGATCTAAATAGCTTTGGTTTATATTGAAATAGCATTTATTTGGCTAATAGATCTAAATTCTATTGAAGTTGCTTATATCTCTCATCATTTAAATAAATTCTTGTGCTTTGTTTCACAAAAGAGCAAATTTCTAATTAAGAGCACTTGTGTTATTTCTCTAATTGACATTCTCCTTAAATGCTTTGTTTCATTGAGTAACTTTACATGCTTCATTGATCTTGTGATTTTGGGCTTGAAGTATTTTTCATTATAAGAGGATTAACATTTCTCTCTTTGAAGCATATTATTTTAATTGCATCTCATTAAAGCATTGCACTAACATTTGCATTTCATTGGCATATTAGATCTAATCTTTGCATCTCACACAGATTACTCTTGTATTCATTCATCTAACTTTCCCTTTCAATTGGTTATTTGTAATTAGAATTGTGGGCTAACTATTTCCTTGCAAGCTTTTCGTTATATTCTTGTACTCAATTTAATGTATATTGTCTTTTGATTGTCATATCATAAATTAAGCATCTTTACTTCAAGTACAAGCTTTCTTTCTTGCAAGTTTTACCTCAAGTCTTATTGCTCATAATTTTAATTGCTTATAATCTCTTGGTTTCTTGTACTAGTGCTGGTCTTGCAACATTACTTATCTTATAGCTTGAAATATCCTTGTGCAAGTGTTATAATCTGTCTTGAGCATTGTTTATAAGGCACTAGTCTATCATCAATTTATCTCATTAAGTGTCTTATTGAATTAACTAAATCTATCTTTAATAACCACATTGCTCATTAATCACACTTGCAAATTAATTATAATCAAGTTCATAAGATAACTAAGTGTATCTCCTAGAACTTGTTGGTTCCCAACAAGTTTCCCCTCATCGTTCACCTCTCACCTTTAGGGACTACCCCCCTTAGCGTGCTTAGGAGATAGCTGGAATGGAGTGGGTAGAGATTAGAGTTACAACCCTTGCCCTGAGCATTGTTTCCCTTGGTGTACACTTCAGGCGACAACATTTTTTGGCGCTGTTGTCAGGGATAATTTTATTGTTCTTGATGTTTTGACATTTTTATCCGAAACTATCTTTAGATTTCGGTTTTGGACTAACTTTTGGTTTTTGGCATATTGGATGTTTAGAGTTAGATTCATGTTCAAGTGGCGACTCCACTTTTTTCATTTTTTGCAAGAATTTCTGCTAGAAGCCTTCTTCTCGTAGATTTCTTGCTAATCTTGAACATGAAGCTCTCCCTAATATCTATTTGCTTTTTCCTGACCCGGTTGAACAAGACATCATGGACTTGTTCGCCCCTTGTAATTTTACTTGCATTCAAGGTTATCCACATGACCTTCCAGAAAAGGTTGACTTGTTTCCTTCCTTCCAAGGAAATAATGCGATTAATGCTGAAGCTCATCTCAAGGCTTTTAAAGTTTTCTTGGGTAAATTTTCTAATTGTGCTAATTATAATCATGAAGATGTGAAAATGAGGCTTTTTGTCCTTTCTCTGGAAGAAGATGCTTTGGACTGGTTTACTAACTTTTCGGATAACTCTTTTGATTCTCTACAATCGATCACCAATGCCTTCAATAATAAATATGGATATAAGAAGAATAAAAGGGATTTTCTTTACGCCATTAACAATATGAAGAAAGATGAAAATGAGACGGTGGAAGAATTTAATAAGAGGTTTAATGATATTGTTAAGAGTTTATCTTTGTGATTATACCTCTAGACAAGTCTCTGTTGCTCCATTACCTTGATGCATTTACAATTGATATTTCTTATGAGTTGAGACGTGCTAAGCCTAATGATTATAAAGCTACCCAAACTTTGGTGGAAGAAATGGAACAATGTAGGAAAGCATCTGAGAAATCTGAAATTATAGGAAATGAATTACAAAACCATAGGAGTAAGAATACTTGGCAGAAGAAAGGCCCTCGTCATGAGCAAAGACTGCCATATCAGCTTGAGTTTACCCATTTGTTGCGCAAGCTCTGCGTTACTGTAGACCTTGCAACACTCTTCATGATGAAGCTATGTGCCCTGTTGTCAAAAGAATCATGGATAGTAGAATGATGGGGACAAGCAATCAAATTAATGTTGTTGGAAAGGAATATCACTCGCCTATAGAAGATCATGTTAAAGAATTGACTCAAATTATTCAGAACATTGAAGCTAACCAGATCAATCTTCAAAATAGGATAGAAGCCATGGAAGTAGATTATGACAAAGAAAGGAATTCCATGCAAAATTGTTTACTTGTCATGAGAGCAAAACATGTTCAAGAAATGAGTGCCTTGGAAAATAGGCTAAAGCTAATGGAAGTTAATCATTCTAATAAGATGTCCACTATTCGAGATCATATGATTGCAATGGAAGCAAGACACACCCAGGAAATGACTGCCATGAAGGATGATCACTCGCAAGAAATTAAAACTATGGAGGCCAATTAGATCACTCTGCAAGACAAATTTGTGAAAACAAAACTCAATCAAGGAAAATTATTAGTAAGGCATGCTAGGGAAATGATTTCCATAGAGAAAAGATTAGAAGAAATGGAAAAATTATAGGTACAAAAATTTCAACCTTTCCTAGATAATAGATGTCAGAAAATCAAGGAGCTTTTAACAAATCATACGCCTCCTAACTCGTTGAAGTTGGTCACATCTTGTTGTGAACTTCATGAGAAAGCTGCTTATCCCATTAAGTAAGGTTTAGCTGAGAATGACATGGTTAGAAAGGAAATTGAAAAAGATCAAGTTATAACTATTGGGAAAAATCAAGGAATTGGTCTTAGTCATATCACTTGTGAGACTGATCCATCATTCATGATAGAACAGATGCAGAATGAAGAAAGGCATGTCACAAGAGTTTTGGATGGTCCAAATTTTCCATCTAAGCATTTCCATGAGCAGGCAGAAAGGTATACTTTGATCACATCATCATCAACACCACGGTCTACCAAGAAGAAGAGAAAAAAGGATCTAAAAGATAAATCATCAATGTCAAGCAGGAACAAGCCTCAACAAGTTAGAAGTCAAAAGTAGAAGAGGCTTGATAAATTTGATGCTCGTATACAACACAACATTGCGATGGGTCACTGTTACAAAATCTTCAGAATTGCACATGTAACATTAGAGAAACAACCTATGGATCTGCTAAAGAGCAGGCAGGTTCTCAGCGTGGCAGGTTATCGTATTCTTTAATTTACCCATGTGCTTGGATAGTGGCACACATGTGGAGGTCACTTTATTTTATTTTATTGTGAGGTCGTTGTTGAAAAATGTAACTAGGTTTGGTCTTCATAAAATGTATTTATGAAAATAATTTTTATTATTGTTACAATGACTTATTAAAGCATGGGTTTCATGCTTGGGTCATCATTTTATTAGTCAAAGTCACCATTTTAGACTCCTAGGATTAGTATTGAGTCATTAGAGTCATTGTATATTTTATGAGACCCTTCTTGGGATTTTGAACGATGTAAAAATAATTATTTTTGAGTCAAAGATGAATTATGTAACCACCATACCAAGTCGGCCTCAACTGAGCAATTCGACCTCACCAAAAGCCTATATATTGGAGCAGATCGAATTCATTTGGACTCACTTTCTCTCACAAGTTCGATATCCAAGAAAGAGTTGGGAAAAGTGCGAAGGAGAAGGAGGCTAAAAGGATTGCGAGTTTGGTCAAGAAAGAAGGGAAGGAAAAAATTGATGGTTTGGGATCTCTCTCTCCCTCCCTCTCTCTGTCTCTCTCTCGTGTGGGCACTTTAGGAGATCAAAGTCTCTTCGTCAAAGTCGAAATTGCCGTTGCTGCTAGTTGATGCCGGAAGCTGCCAAGTCGAAGTTGCTGGGGTCGAAGTGTTGCTACTGCTAGGTCGAAGGTTGGATCGAAGAAGGAATGGCTGGCTTGGTGTGTAGGAGGTCCATGTCTAGGTTTAAAAGTCTCAAGAAAAACTATTGAAAGAAGAAATTTTGATTGGGTTTTCCCCTAGATAGGGGTTTTGCCTTGGCAAAGTACCTACATCTTATGTCTTGTATTTTTGTGATCTTCATGCACACATAATTTGGTAATTGCTTGATGAAAGATAATATAACATATAAGTACAAGAAGGCAACATAATTCACAAGTAATTATCAAGAAAGAGAAATCTAATCGTAATCCTACTAACATTGATTTCTCAACAGTCGTTTTATTCATGAGATGAGCTAACCTCATTAATGTCATGGATATCATATGGAGATAACATTACTCATGGGTCCTTCATTATCGTATGGTGGCATGCATTTTCACATGTGGTAACCTTTTATAGTAATGCATGGAGCCAATTTTTATTGCAAGTGAAGTCATAGTCCTCAAATTGTATGGTGAGTAAACTATGTTTTGAGGTGGTCAATCTCAATGATGGAGTTTCCCAACATATTCATTTTCCTTACAATGGCACTTGTATCATGAATTCATGGGATTGAGTTTCCATTATGCATTGTCATCACTTTCCTTCATTAGTTGTAGCTTTGTCTTATTTGTTATCCCTTGTGAACCATATCAAAGATGCATATGAAATGACATCTAAACTGCATGGAACTACTTATAAATTATGAAGAATTATCCTTACCTTGGATTGATGGACATTGCTCATGAAGGGTGCCGTATAACACATGTGGTTACATTTTATTTGGAGCTGCCTTATAACCATGATTGACTCACTATGAGTACACATCTTGTAGTATGAACTCATTATATCCATTTGTGAAAGTAGTATGTGCCATAGTTGGGACTTATGTTATGGAGCATCCTTCTTATGGAATGTTCATTGAAGACCATAAATGGAGCATGGAGATCCCTGGTGTTGGAAAATGTAACAAGGTTCAGTCTTCATAATTATTATTGTACTTATTGCATTATATATTTCATGTAAAAAGAAAAAGAAGAAAAAGAATTATTATTTTTCAAGCATGGGTTTCATGCTCAAGTCAAATTGTTATTTAGTTCAAGCATGTTCTTCATGCTTCTAGGGTTTATTGAGTCAAAAGAATATTTGTCATGAGTCAATCTATTGTACAAAAGTCAAGTACCATTTGGACTTTTGAAAGAAGTAAGAAAAATAATTTTATTTGAGTCAAAATTGTCAATTCTGCCCCCACAAGACCAAGTCGGCCCTGGAAGGGACCCATTCTACCTCTTCGATGTGTATAAATAGAGAACAATTCGACCTTATTTGGAGACAAGCAAGCAACTTCGATTCTTGTGTCAAGAAGAGAGAGAAATACCAAAAAAGAAGTCTAGAAAGAAGAGCGGAGTTCTAAAGGAAGTCAAAAGAGAGAGAGAGCGAAGGTGTAAAGATTGTTTTTTTGCCCTAATTCTCTCACACATGTGAGTTTCTGAAGCCACTGCAAGGGCCAAAATATTTCTAAAGCACTGCAAGTTCGAGATTCTGTTGCGGGGGGCCGAAAATAAAAGGTTTGACTAGATTTGGAAGGCTTTGACTTGAGTTGACTTTGATTTGTTGGAAGAGCTTTGAAGAAGGGCCGACTTGGGTCTTGTGGGAGGTCTTGGTCTTGGATTTCTCAGTTTGATCTGATTCTATATGAAGAGAAGATTTGAATGGGTTTTCCCCTTATGGGGTTCTGGCTTGGCTTGGATCTTGTATCTTGTGTTCATTGTCTTTTTGTGATCTTCATGGTTTATGGTGTTGGTAATTGTTTGATGAAAAGAACATAATAAAAGTAATAAAAAGTCAACATATATTCACAAGAAATTATCAAATAAAGAGTAATCAACCCTAATTGCTGCCCTAATGATTTCTCAACTTGGTATCAAAGCTAAGTTGAAGAGAAGGCAACTTGAAGATCACTCTTGTTGAGATAAGTGGAAGACTTTCATCAAAACTACTTTGAAGGACATCATTTGCTAAGGGCATAAGGAAGGGCTTAAGGAAAGATACTGCATCAGTGATTCATCTCTCTCTATCATTGAAGGCTCTTGGTTACTCATCATCTTTGTGAAGATCATCATCTTATTAATCTCTTTGATCATCACTCATTTTGAAGACATCTTTATAAAAGTCATCACTTAAGAAGTATCAAGATTATTAGGAACATCATCTACACTCTTAGAAGCGTCATCATTCATCTTTGAAGTAGCTTGGAGATATGATTGTACCAGTCATCCTAGAAGTCATCATTCTAGGACATCTTTGAAGTCTCTTGGAAATCTTGAAGCATCAAGACATTTGAAGACATCATCATTAAACGAGACACTCTTTTGTCAAGTAAGTACTATATTATTATCTATGTCTCAATCTTCAAATCAAATGACTTCATTTTGTAAGGAAGGCAACAAACTCGATGGGTCATCAGACTTTCAAGCATGGAGGAAGAGAATAGATTTGGTGCTAATGGAAAATGAACTCGCGGACTATGTTCTAGGCAAAGTTATAGAACCAAAGAAGGATAAGACTCAAGAATTCACTAAGTACACTAAAGGAGAAGTTAGGGCTCAAAGGATTCGCATTGAATCCATCAAAGATCATCCTATACCACTTGTTGCAGATTTGGGCTCATCTAAAGCAATTTATGACAAGTTGGTAAACTTTATTCAGTTAGTACCATAGGTTAGAAGATATCTCTGAGGAATCGACTTTACAAAACAAGTTTATTGAAGGGTGAAGATTTGGCCTCATATCTTATAAAGGTCTCACAATTGAAGGATCAACTACAATGGCTTGGAGAAGTTGTTTCTGATTCTGAATTACCAACTTGTATACTCATTGCTTTACCTTTAGAATGGAGTATTTTTGTGACAAGCATCTATTCAAGAAAAGACACTCCAAATTTTGATGAGCTGTGGGCTTTATGTATTCTAGAAGAGACAAGATTGAAAGCCAAGGATGACACTGAGCCCAATGAAAAGTCTCAAGCTTTGTTGCTAGATCTAAGAAGAAAAATGGAAAGTTTGGGAAGTTTGAACCTTGTTGAAAGTTAAACAACAACAACAATCAACCACGTGGAGACAAGATATGTCCAAAGTACAATGATTTGGGTGCAATGATTATGGACACTTTAAAAGAGATTGTCCTAAGGATCCTCAAAACAGGCAGAACAATACAAGTAAGGAAAGGAGTGGAGCTCACATTGCTGAAGAAAATGAAGAACCTGAAAAGTAGCCGAAAAATGAATATCATAATGATCTCTATTATTGAAGAACTCCATTACTACTGGGTCTACTAGTAGTTTGTTTTGTCTTTATTAAAAGATGACAATTAGAGTAGCATATGTAGTTACTTTTGTAGAAGAGTCTTGGATTTTGCAAATAATGGCGTCATGGATAGAAGCATATAACATTGGAAGGATTAGAGTCTGCATAGTCAATTGCATCTTATTGGAAGAAGTCATCTAGCAAAGCAAGTATAGAAGGATCTAGCACTCCACAGTTCATACAACTACTTCTTGGCATCATGTTGAAGCAGTCTTTTAGCAGGAAAGGATCAAAAGGATCCCGCAACAGAATCATCATTATGAGAAGGTTCTTCAGTATATGGAAGAATCATAGTAACATGGCTAGAGTATATTCCACTAGAATATTATGGAAAAACAATCTAGAAGTTTGAAAGTATGAAGATAGTCAAGAAGCAACATGACGGCATAATTGAAGCATTTCTCATCTTAGAGAAGGAATATCATCTTCAAAGAAAGAAGTAGTTCATTAAAAAGAAGTTAACTAGATGGCAGTTCAAAAGAAAAAGGCATGTATATCTTTAGAAAAGAGATCTAAATTATAAAGTAGAATACATTTCTTCAGAAATATTGTAGGAAGAGTTGGATGTAGAAATATGTTTTGAGATATGTGCAAGATTGAATGAGACAAGAGCTTTTCCATACGATTATTCGATACATAGAAGCATGATAGATGAGCATGGTATTGTTCAACATTCGATATGGTCTCTTGAAGAATGTAAGAAATATAGCAATGATAACTTTAGAGGGAGCTGTGAAGACCTTGATGGGTATAATATTAAATCTCACTGACTGGTTCCGAGAACACATTGATTGATGTTTAAAAGCTGAAGAGCATGTAGAAGAACTCTAGTGCCAGATGAAGATAAACCATGCAAAGGGATGTTGACCTCAGAGGGAGAGTAAATAACAAAATTTGACATCTTGACAAAAGGCCATCATGATTTGGTAATTCTGATATTGATGATTTGTTTGAGATATGATTGGGCTACCTGGAAAAACATATTGTGAAAGTATAGACTGGAAAGGTAGTAGTTGAGATAAAGTTGTTTGGCTTATCTCAATTCAAAAAGCATATGGATTGAGTGGATAGCAATGGTAATGGCTTAGAAGAATATATGGTAGAAATAATAAGCGCAGAAAAAGGTAGCAAGTCATGAGATATCTTGTTGATCATGATGGATTTGATGTTGACCTAGAAGAAGTTCACTTTCCCAATTGGATAGAAAGAGCTACAATTAGCTCTACATTGATTGGTTTGACAAGATACTTTTGATGACAAAGATACTATAAATGATGGTTGATGGAAAGTGATATAAAAGGTTGAAGGCAAGAATCGTGTCATGAAGATATATTGAGAAAGAGTTTGGCTCCATGACATCCAGGAAAGTCAAAGCTCAGGTATGATACGATGATGCAAGATAGGAGCCTTTGCAACTACTACTAAGATCTTCACGGAAGAAGAAGTAGCTGATGAATGAGACAAGATGAAGCTTATGATTGAGACTAGCTAAGGATTGTGATGATGTCTCCCTAGTTGAGAGGGAGTAAGGATCCCCTCCCTGGTTGAGAGGGAGTAATTAGGGACACTGTATTCTCCATGTGTCATGCACTGGATCAGGGCTAACAACTGTAAGTCTATTGCAGGCACTGGTAGGGAGAATGGAGGATTGGATAAGCATTTGGGACTGATACTCCTTGAGGATTTGGAAATCCAAGATAGTAGTAGTCCCGTGGACTAATACTCTTTGAGGATATGACAAGGTATCTAAGATAAGAGTAGTCGAAGAGCACTGATATTCTTTGAAGATTGGGAATCCAATATAAGAATAGTCCTGGAAGGACATACCTGTTGAGAGGCAATTGTGGTGGTGTCCATATGTAAGCCTCCCAACATTGTGCTCTAATCTAGTGGAGTTTTGGAGCTTGTTAGTCAAGGCCTTGCTATATTGCAAAATTGACAATGCTAGTTGTGATGTTGATGCTTAAAAATGGCTTATCAATCCGACTCTTCTTATGAGAATATTTCAATTTGAGAGTATCCTTGTACATGTTATGTAATTATGAATACCTCCCTAGTTAAGAGGGAGTGTTGGAAAATGTAACTAGGTTCAGTTTTCATAATTATCATTGTACTTATGTCATTATATATTTCATGTAAAAAGCAAAAGAAGAAAAATAATTATTATTTTTCAAGCATGGGTTTCATGCTCAAGTCAAATTGTTATTTAGGTCAAGCATGTTCTTCATGCTTCTAGGGTTTATTGAGTCAAAAGAATATTTGTCATGAGTCAATCTATTGTACTAGAGTCAAGTCCCATTTGGACTTTTGAAAGAAGCAAGAAAAATAATTTTATTTGAGTCAAAATTGTCAATTTTGTCCCCACAAGACCAAGTCAGCCTTGGAAGGGACCCATTCGACCTCCTGGATGTGTATAAATAGAGGATAGTTCGACCTCATTTGGAGACAAGCAAGCAAGTTCGATTCTTGTGCCAAGAAGAGAGAGAAATACTAGAAAAGAAGCCTAGAAAGAAGAGCGAAGTTTTAAGGAAGTTAAAAGAGAGAGAGTGAAGGTTTAAAGATTGTTTTTTTGCCCTAATTCTCTCACACGTGCAAGTTTCTGAAGCTGTTGCAGGGCCTGAAATATTTTTGAGTAGTGCAGGTTCGAAATTCTATTGCGGGGGGCCGAAAATCAAAGGTTCGACTAGATTCAGAAGGCTTTGACTTGAGTTGACTTTGATTTGTTGGAAGAGCTAGGGAGGAGGGCCGACTTGGGTCTTGTGCGAGGTCTTGGTCTTGAATTTCTCAGTTTGATCTGATTCTATATGAAGAAAGGAGTTGATTGGGTTTTCCCCTTGTGGTGTTTTGGCTTGGCTTGGACCCTGTATCTTGTGTTCATTGTCTTTTTGTGATCTTCATGGTTAATGGTGTTGGTAATTGTTTGATGAAAAGAACATAATAAAAATAATAATAAGTCAACACATATTCACAAGTGATTATCAAGTAAAGAGTAATCAACCCTAATTGCTGCCCTAGTGATTTCTCAACAGTTGGAGCACCTATCAAAGTCAATTGACCATATTGAGGAGGTTGTTACATTTTTTGGCTATTTCTAGAGGTTGATCGTATCTAACTAATTATTTTATCATTGTTGAACTTGTCACATGTAGTTAGTCAGATGAGAGCACTATTATATTGTTTTCCTTGTGGAGGATGATTATCTTATGATTTCTCGGATGATTATCTTATTATTTCTCCTGGAAGAGGAGAGTGGATTCCAACTATTCGCTTCTAATATTTATATTAGTGAGGAGTTTGTTGAGGAGGATAGATGTGTAATATTTTATTGTATTCCTTGGAGAACTAATGGATCTAGGAAAAACATACCTTTTTGTTGCAAAAGGAGTTGAGCTCAAACCTAATTAAAAGTTTGCTCTCCCCCTCATTTGCTTTGTTGGGAATTTGTGGATTATGGAGTGCTTCCCTTGGGCTACATTGTACACTGTTTTGGCAAGCTTAATGGAAGATGGGATGTATGAATGCCAATGACTAGGAGGAGCAATATCATTGATGATATACAATCCCTATAGATTGAGGGGCTTTGTTATCAAGGTAGGTTGAATGGGGCATGTTGTCGCACAGATTATCACGACAACGCTCAAATCGGGGGCTGTCACCCTGATCCCCGATCTCTCCGTTTAAGCCTGTCTCCTATGGCTAAGGGGGGTAGACCCTATGGGATAATGGATGACCAACTGGGGACCAGTTGGGTTGGGAGACACGAGGGGAAAAAAGCACTTAATTGATTTTATTAAGTTAATAGACCAGTGTCTTATGGAGTTAATGACAGAATAATTGTTTATCAAATACTGCAGAAATATGAACTCATTAACAATCATTTACCATCAAATAACCCAAACAAAGATTAATTTTGCTAGATGCAAGATAATCAATAAATGCCCAATGGCTTAACAATATTCCGGCAATTAAAATTTGAAAGATTAAACGTTTTAAATAACCACATAATTTTAAATGCGAACCAGAGATCAGATTCATATAGCTAATCTTCAAATGAACATTTAAGCATGTTTAACCACATAAAGAAATGATAAATACTAATCCCACATCAAAATTTTAGCCTCAACAGGAAAGATATATCGCAAACATGACGAAGCCTTGAGCCAAGAATGAATCTGGCAAAATATTTCCATATATATATATATATATATATATTTTTTTTTTTTTGCTTATTATATATTTTTTATGATTTTTATATTTTATGATTTATTAAAGAAAAATAAAAATAAAACAAAACTAAATTCTAAATACACTAAATGAAAATTTATACAATTAAAAAATGAAAAAAAGAAGAAGAAGCTACGTTAGCATTAAAGGAATGAACAGGTGATCTATAACTAAAATTAAATCTAAATCTAATTTAAATTTAAATTTAAATGAAACAGAATTTTACAAAAATTTTGAAATAAAAAATGACGCTATAAATCTGTATACCCACAAACCTACGTAAATAAAACCAGAAAAAGAACACGCCCTTTTTTATTTTTCTTTGCAGGTTGAAGGCGATGAGGAAGGGAGAGAAAACGCGCAGATAAGGTTTGCGGACAAGGAGCTAGACGACAAAGGAAGGAGACTGCGGCTGAAGAAAGAAAAACGCGGGTTTGGTGTATGGCTCAACACTGAGCAGCACGCAGAAGGAGAAAGCTGGACGAGGCAGCGCTAGAGATGAAGGGAATGGCTGTAGGGTAGATAGCAGAGGAATGTGCAAGTTGGAGGCTGCGTTGCGGATATTTTGCAGGTTGATAGAATTGAAGGATGGCAGACGGAGGGATATGTGTATTGTTTGCAGATTTGATAACAGTGGATTGAGGGCAGCGTGTGAAGGAATTGAGAGAAAACGCAGGGGTAATACTGCTTGAAGAAAACTGGGAAAATCAACGAAGTTTGAAGGAGAAGCGTGGTAGAAACGCAGGGATTGCAGTGATTTGATTGCAGAAGTTGAAAGAGCAGCAGTATATGGAGAGGCTGAAATGCAGCTTTGCCTCAAAAAAAAATTTCAAAATGTCCCTGTAACACAATTAAACCTGTAACATGACAAAACCCTGAGCAATAGCAGGGCGCTGATCAAACCCTCAGAATTCTTCAGAGTACCCTGCAACCTGTAATTGGAAAGGAAAAACACCCACAATATATTGCAAAAGATAAAACCCTAAAAACTAGCTACAAAATTTACAGCTTTGTGACTCTACAACAGCCAGATTTGTCAGTAACCCTCCATAATATTTTCAGAATATCAGATTTACTATGAGATACTTCAGAAATCTCTCATGCAATTCAGAAAAAAATAAACTTTAAATGTTAGACCCAAAATCGAAATTGGTTGGGCTCTACAAGAAAATGCTTTGCGGGAGTTGGCTGGTTCAACCGAGAACTTCCCCAAACGTCCACTGATTTCTTCAATAAGGGTTTTCTGCACAGCTCACTTCAACCATCAATAAAGAGGGAAAAAACAGTATTAAATTCCAGATGCAATGGAGATACCTGCCATTATTTCAGAAATTCTATTACCATTCAAACCCTAGTAAGTGAACAAGATACCTGTGTTCAACAATACTCTACATCAAGCTATTACTAATGGATGAAAATAAAATTATGCAGAAGATAAAACAACTCACAACACTTCAGGAGAGTAACACCAACGAGATTTCAACCCCAAAGTATTTCTTTATTTGCACCAGAAAAAGTTTACAAGAGAGCTTTCTTCAGCACAAGACTCGCAGATCGAATGATCTCAAATGACCCCTAGCACTCTATTTAAAGGAAAAATTCCCAACGGCTAGTTCGAGTGATCCATGTCAAAATGATCTCGACCGTCGATGAGGATCAAAATCCCTTTTAATCTCATCCATCGAAATTTTTTTAAATGCATTTTAATATATTAAAAATTTGAATTTTGCATTTATTTTCTCAAAATTTTGACTTATTATTATTTTATTTTATTTTTTCAATTTTTTAATTTTTTTTAAAATTTTATTTTATTTTAATTTTTTAATTTTTTTTTTTGGATCCTCGAACTTAGCCCTTTGGAAAAATCACCTAGGACCTAGGACTTAGGACTTATGAGGTGATTAAAACATTTTCTAACCCTCAAGACACTTTACATCATGACTTTTACAATTTTACATCTCAAGGGGGGAAACCCATTTGATATAGACCCTCATAGACCACCCAGTCTTGCGACACAGACGTAATCTAGCAGATCAACGCATTAGGATTCTCCTAAGATTTTAATGACAAAATTCATTTCGGCTTTGGGGTTAGGCTGAAGGAAAACTCTGCCGATCATGGATCGATGAGATAGAAAACCTTCCGGAACGTAGATTATCACTAGAAAATTAGGTCCACCTAGGCAATTTACATACACGACTCAGCTCTGCTAAGATTATTTACAATTCACACATGCAGACTGGGTTTACAACATAACATGATTAGGTTGACGATGACTGTCGAATGGCACGAACATGTCAATTAAGCGCTATCCCTTTTGCGAAAAAAAGGGGGTGTACTGCTGTGGGAAGTTGACACGTAGTGGTCAACATCTGGCTCTACTTGGGGACACGTTGCTGCACTGCAGGAATGTGAGAATCTAGAATCTGCATCCACGCAACACACAACAGAAATAAGTAGTGTCTATCCAAAAATCATCATATAACATTTAAGCACATGAAAGATATAAGCTCTTCATTTATTAACAAGGAAAGTAAATCTAATCCTAAAATAGAAATAAAATGCTGAAATAACAAGGAGTAGGGTTAGAAATACAATACAGAGGATGCCTTATGGCATCAGATATCATCTTTGAAGAACAACTTGAGCATTTGGCCATTCGCAGGTAGATCAAGTGGTTCACCATCCAATCTGCTCAAGTGGAATGAGTTTGGTCCGGCGATATCTCGAATGATGTACGGTCCCAGCCAAAAACTGTCGAACTTTTTATGTTTTCTTGGTTTTTCATTCTTGCGATCCCAAAGAAGTACCATATCTCCCACCTGCAAAGATCTAGATCGAGAGGATTTATCAAAGCTTTTCTTAATGTTAGATTGATTTTTACATATAGCATCAAAAGTTGTCCTACGAGCTTCATCTAACTCCACAATTTGATCTATTCTATTCTGAACAACATCTTTATTAGTAGAAAAACGCTGAAGGAGCTGATAAACTGGCAATTTCAGGTGCACAGGTAAGGTTACGTGCAAGCCATAAACTAATTCAAAGGGAGATTTACGAGTGGCTTTCTTCTTAGTGATCCTATCTGCCCATAAGGCATATTTGATTTTGCTATCCCATGATCTCTTATTATCTCCTACTATCTTCTTGATAATGGTTATGAGATTCTTGTTACTTGACTCAGCCAGACCATTACCCTGAGGATAGTAATTTGATGAATGAGATACGATAATGCCATATTTGAAACAGAAAGATGAAAACTCTGAAGAATTGAAAGCCTTGGCATTACAGCAGTGATCTTAGCAGGGACACCAAATCTAGTAATGATATTATTTTCAATGAAATCCATAATAACCTTTTCAGTGGCATTCTTAGCAGGAATGGCTTCAACCCATTTAGTGAAATAATCCGTAGCAGTCAAAATCCATGAGTAGCCATTGCTAGAATTTTCATGGAACTTCCCGATGAAGTCCAGACCCCAATGCTGAAAAGGTGCCTCTACAATGACAGGTTGTAGGGGCAAGGTAACAAGCTTCTGTTTCCCAGTGAATAGTTGACAGGCTTGACAAATTCTAACAAACTTATGCACATCAGAAAAGATCGAAGGCCAATAATAACCAGCTCTCGTGGTTTTGTGGGCAGTAGTTCTAGCAGCATAATGACCACCACAAAATCCTGAATGAAACTCAGAGATTAATTTCTTGGACTCAATTTCATCAACACACCTAAGCACTATGCCCTCAGGATTTCTCCACCCAAGGTCATCCTTCATAAGGCAATATTTAGTGGCTTTTAGTCTAAGAGCCCTTCTCTTATGAGCAGCTAAATGGTTAGGACATGTAAGATTCATCAAGTAATAAACAATGTCCTTGTACCACCTATGCTCTCTTAATCTTTGCAACTCCAGCGAAGATAGATCGCCAAGACAAAACAAACCAAGAGTCTTTTCATTACTTTCAGTCAACATTTGAGCCAAACCTTGGCCTTTGACTAGCTTGGTGGGTCTGATCTCTAAATCATATTCTTGTATTTTAGTAACCCACCTAGCGCGAGTCCCTAAGCAATCGGTTTGAGTTAATATATCTTTAACAACAGAATGTGGGACGAAAGCAATGATTTTAGAATAACCCACATAAGTTTTGAAGTGCTTAAGAGACTTGACCAGGGCATAAGCTTGCTTTTCCATGGTATTGTACTTCAATTCAGAATTTTGAAGCGCTCTACTCATGACCATCTTTATTCTTTTGTAACAGGAGTCAGGACACCAACGATGGTATCTTCGGAAGTGAAAGAAAAAATCATGAAATCCTTGGAATAATCGGGACTAACTAAGATAGGAGCTCTTGCAATAGCGCATTTGATTTCTTGAAAAGCCTTTTTGCCGTTTTCTTGCCAAACAAATTTTGCATCTTTCTTTAGAAAACTTTGAATATGCTAGCTATTTCTGCGTAATTTGGAATAAACCTTCTAAGAAAATTTGTCTTTCCAAGGAAAGACTGAAGGGATTTAAGATTATGAGGAAGAGGAATCTCTTGGATTGCTTCAATTCTTTCAGGATCAATCTTGATTCCATCCTTAGAAATGATATGGCCAAGTAATTTCCCTTCTGTTACTCCAAAAACAGACTTAGCTGGATTCAAAGAAATCCCGTATTCTCTACATCTATCAAAAACCTGCCTAAGATGATTTATATGACTGATACCATCTCTAGAGAATACAGTAAGATCATCTTGGTAAATCTCAATAAATTTACCATAAGGCATAATCCATAGCCCTTTGAAATGTAGCCCCAGCATTGGTTAATCCAAACGACATTCTGATGTATTCAAAAGTACCCCATGGTGTGGTGAATGTGGTTTTATGACGATCTTCCTTTTTAACCCATACCTGATTGTACCCAGAAAAACCATCTAGCAACGACATCATTCCAGAACCGGTTACTCTTTGCAATAAAGTCTCCATGTTTGGCAAAGGGTAATTATCTTTCTTGCATGCTAGATTAAGGTTTCGAAAATCGACACAAAGCCTTATCATACCGTTCTTCTTCCTAACAATCACCAGATTTGAACACCATGTCGAATGCCTTGTTTGAGTGATAATTCCAGCCGCAAGCATTTTCACAAGCTCTTTCTGAACCAAAGGGGCTAACTTAGGATTAATCTGCCTAAGCTTCTGGTGAAAGGGTTTAACATTTTCATCTTTTAAGGGGATAGTATGTTCCATGACATCTTCCCTATAGCCCTTTAATTCATCATAAGAAAAAGCTAAAACATCACGATATTCGCGAAGTAAATTAGTTAAATTTTTTCTTTCCTCCACACTAGTACCTTTGCCAATTTTAACAATCTTTGGGTTTTCAGAAGTACCAATGTTTATCTCGAGATATTCGCTTGGGTCCATTTTATTTTCCTCTCTCAACTTCGTGGCATTGTGACGATCAAATTGTTGCTCTAAGGCAACCACATTCCTAGGAGTAGGATTTATGATATTCTCATGATTTAAAGATCCATCCTCCTCAGAATCTATCCGGAAATCCTCAAACTCATCCAAACTATTAAGAAAATGAATGACTTGCTTTTCATCATTAAAGACTTGCCAATGCTCTGAGTTATCTGGAATAGATGGTCTAAATATTACTTACATTTTGATCTTATCCTTAATTAGCTCATCAGATAACTGGAAAGTAGTAGCAGCTACGACAAGTTCATCTGCCGAACTATTTTTCTCTCTTGGGATTGCTTCGAGGTCAAGGGCATCAAAATGTTCCATAGTATCCCACACAGCGTTTCGATAATTTCTTAATCTTTGATTTTTACATGTGAATTTATTTTTAAGCTACATGATAATTAAGTCGGAATCTCCCTTAATGCTAAGCAACTTAATCGTCAAAGACTTCGCCAATTCAAGACCCAACAATACAACCTCATATACAGTGACATGGTTGGTTGCTTCAAATTCTAATCGATAGGCAAACTTGAAAATGTGATTAAGGGGAGACTTAAGCACTATTCCAGCACCCTTACCATGCCTAGATGACGCACCATCAAAGTACATGTACCAAACTCTATCATTGAGATCCTTAATCTTATCATCAGGAGGAATTATGAAATTAGACATGATAGCATAATTCCATCACTTGGGATAGATAAGTTGCCTAACTTGACTAGTAAAAAGCAAATGGATATCAAAGAGGGATAGTATGTTCCATGACATCTTCCCTATAGCCCTTTAATTCATCATAAGAAAAAGCTAAAACTAGTCTATCAGCTAAAGCTTTTTCTGGTTTTATTTACGAAGGTTTGTGGGTATATGGACCTACTTAGCCACCCATATACTAAAATCTCTCAAATGCGAATTAGCACTAATCGCATTATCTCCCTGAAAGTTAGGCAACTTATCTATCCCAAGTAAATTTTACAAAAATTTTGAAATAAAAAATGACGCTATACATCCATATACCCACAAACCTTCGTAAATAAAACCAGAAAAAGAACACGCCCTTTTTTATTTTTCTTTGCAGGTTGAAGGCGATGAGGAAGGGAGAGAAAACTTGCAGGTAGGGTTTGCGGACAAGGAGCTCGACGGCAAAGGGAGGAGACTGCGGCTGAAGGAAAAAAAAAAACACCGGTTTGGTGTGTGGCTCAGCACTGAGCAGCACGCAGAAGGAGAAAGCTGGACGAGGCAGCGCTGGAGATGAAGGGAATGGATGTAGGGTAAATCGCAGAGGAATGTGCGAGTTGGAGGCGGCGTTGCAGATATTTTGCAGGTTGATAGAACTGAAGCATGGCAGACGGAGGGATTTGTGTATTGTTTGTAGATTTGATAGCAGTGGATTGAGGGCAGCGTGTGAAGAAATTGAGAGAAAACGCAAGGGTAATACTGCTTGAAGAAAACTGAGAAAATCAACAAAGTTTGAAGGAGAAGCGTGGTAGAAACGTAGGGATTGCAGCGATTTGATTGCAGAAGCTGAAAGAGCAGCAGTATATGTAGAGGCTGAAATGCAGCTTTGCCTAAAAATAAATAAATTCAAAATGTCCCTGTAACACAATTAAACCTGTAACATGACAAAACCCTGAGCAATAGCAGGGAGCTGATCAAACCCTTGGAAGTCTTCAGAAAACCCTGCAACCTGTAAATGGAAAGGAAAAACACCCAGAATATATTGCAAAAGATAAAGCCCTAAAAACTAGCTACAAAATTTACAGCTTTGTGACTCTACAACAACCAGATTTGTCAGTAACCCTCCATAATATTTTCAGAATATCAGATTTACTATGAGATACTTCAGAAATCTCTCAAGCAATTCAAAAAAAAAAACTTTAAATGTCAGACCCAGAATCGACACTGGCTGGGCTGTACAAGAAAATGCTTTGTGGGAGTTGGCTGGTTCAGCCGAGAACTTCCCCAAATGCCCACTGATTTCTTCAATAAGTGTTTCCTGCACAGCTCACTTCAACCATCAGTAAAGAGGGAAAAAACAATGTTAAATTCCAGATGCAATAGAGATACTTGCCATTATTTCAGAAATTCTATTACCATTCAAACCCTAGTAAGTGAAAAAGATACTTGTGTTCAACAATACTCTACATCAAGCTATTACTAATCACTGAAAATAAAATTATGCAGAAGATAAAACAACTCACAACACTTCAGGAGAGTAACACCAGCAAGATTTCAACCCCAAAGTCTTTCTTTATTTGCACCAGAAAAAGTTTACAAGAGAGCTTTCTTCAGCACAAGACTCACAGATCGAATGATCTCAAATGACCCCTAGCACCCTATTTAAAGGAAAAATTCCCAACGGCTAGTTCGAGTGATCCATGTCAAAATGATCTCGACCGTCGTTGAGGATCAAAATCCCTTTTAATCTCATTCATTGAAAATTTTTAAATGCATTTTAATATATTAAAAATTTGAATTTTGCATTTATTTTCTCAAAATTTTTGACTTATTATTATTTTATTTTATTTTTTCAATTTTTTATTTATTTTTAAATTATTTTTTAAATTTTATTTTATTTTAATTTTTTAATTTTTTTAGTTATTTTAATTTTTGTTTTTTTTTTTTTAATTGGATCCTCGAACTTAGCCCTTTGGAAAAATCACCTAGGACTTAGGACTTATGAGGGGATTAAAACATTTTCTAACCCTCAAGACACTTTACATCGTGACTTTTACAATTTTACATCTCAAGGGGGGAAAACCCATTTGATATAGACCCTAATAGACCACCCAGTCTTGCGACACAGATATAATCTAGCAGACCAACGCACTAGGATTCTCCTAAGATTCTAATGACAAAATTCATTCCGGCTTTGGGGTTAGGCTGAAGGAAAACTTTGGCGATCATGGATCAGTGAGACAAAAAACCTTCCGGAACGTAGATTATCACTAGAAAATTAGGTCCACCTAGGAAATTTACATACATGACTCAGCTCTGCTAAGATTATTTACAATTCACACATGTAGACTGGGTTTACAACATAACATGATTAGGTCGACGATGACTGTCGAATGGCACAGACATGTCGATTAAGCGCTATCCCTTTTGCGAAAAAAGGGGGTGTACTGCTATGGGAAGTTGACACGTAGTGGTCAACAGGGCAGAACAATGCATTTCTCCTTTTCAGCAAACCTTTAGCAGTGTTTACAAGAATTTACATGGTGATATTTATTCTTGAAAAGTGTAGGCCATTAAAACTCATCTCTGAAAACCTTGTTTGCTATAATAGGAGAAACAAATTTTCCTCCACATATTCTATTATGTATCTTGGAAGGACCTTTTGGGCCTGCTTTTTGTTAAATCATGCTAGGATTTTTCCATATAGCCTTTTTTTAAAAAGAAAACCTTAAATCAATTCACAAGATGGTTTTTGCTTTCAACATTCTCTTTTCTTATGACTCAAGTATTTGGGACATACTTCACTTAAACAAAATGAAATTTGTTGATGGACTTGATCATGATTCGACAGAATATGCTGATTGGCAAATTGTTGAACAAAAAGAAAGGAATTCACTATCTTATCAAAAGCATTAATGTAATCAATGACACCCATCATTAATTAGAAAGTCTGTGAGCCTTTATTGATCTGAATGGCTTAATGTTTGGGCCATACTCTTGTAGCTTTGTAATCCCTTGAAGGTAATGTTTGCTTAACTCTTTCTTATTTGACATCATCTTGATAAGATGCTCAACAATGTAAGCAACAATATGAGTTGATAATATATAAGGCGTAAACTTATACGACGTTGACTAAAGCAAATCTGTGTTTCTCAATGGGAGTATAATTGAACTCTTAGTCTTTCAACACAATACTCATGAATGACAGGCAATTTGTGACCAGAAGCATTCTTTGGCATGATGATGGCTGCTATAGTCACATGAGGCAAACGTGTAGACTTCAAGATATCTATTGAAGTTATGACCAATGTTGCATGACTCGTACTCGTATAAGACTCGATGAGGCATCGACTCGTTTACTCGTATAAGACTTGTCAAAATACAAAAAAAAACTTAAAATGTGGTAAATTTTAAGCACAAAATAGAAACTAATGACAATTCCAATCCTTATAAGTTATAAAAACCACAATATATGCAATAATTCATAGCATCATCTCATATCTATAAAAGTACAACATAACATATTCAATTTTTGTAAGCAAAACATTTAGATACTGAATAAGGTGGCTGATTTTCTCAGCCACACAGCGGCCCTGTGTGGCTGAGTTTCTCACCCACAGGTATTCCCAATCAAAAAAAAATTGCAAACATAAAAATAACAATAATAAATACATGGAAAACATTCTAACTAAGTTCATGAACCCGACCTGAAGCTTAGTCTGATCCGGTGAAGCCTCCTTTAGCCTCCTCCAGCAGCTCTTTCATGCTCCTTTAGCTTCACTCTCACTCACACAAATTAGCCAAACACTCAAATGACAAGTGAATGAGAAATAGAAGGGAGAGAGGTGCTTATAAAGTTTTTTTTCCCTCCAATTTCCCTTTTCCTCCACCTCATCTCCAAAACAGAAAAAAAAAATAAAAAAAAATCGAAGTTTTGGACAGTTTAAACGTTTTGCTGCCCAAAGGGTGTTATAGGGTCTGATAGGGGTCTTGTATTAAGCCTGCGGGTCTTATAAGGGTAAGAGGGTCTAGTACAAAACTCGAGGGTTAAGGGTAAAGACTGAGGGTTTGATGAAGTTTACCCGTCCGCCCTTATGGCCTGTTCTCACCTGCGGGTTTTATAGGGGTGGTGCTTCACTGGTTATGACCAAATCTGTGTTTCTCAATAGGATTATAATTCAATTCATTGTCTTTCAACACAATACTCATGAATGACATAGGCAATTTGTGACCTGAAGCATTCTTTGGCATAACAATGGCTGCTATAGTCACATGAGGCACATGCGTCGACTTCAAAATATCCTTTGGAGTTATGACCTGATAAGACTAGTGTAGACACAATGACTTGCTAGATGCTCCCAAAAGGCTTAGTCCTTTGGAAATATTTTCCTCTCTTTAGAAGAATATTAATTGGTTCCACGATACTTGTAGAGTTAGAAATAAATCTCCTTACGAAACTGATCTCTCCAAAGAAAGATTGAACAGTCTTGTTATTAATAGTGGAGGAAACTCCTTGATTGCCTTTTCTCTCTAAGGACGAATACTATTGACATCACTGAATATTGGTTATATTTGTTGATATACATGGTATATCAAGATATGTCTAGACACACCAAGAATGTTTGGACATCCTTGATGCCATCTAAATTTTTATTCTTTTTATTTTCCCAAAATTTAATGGCAAAATAGAAAAAAATCCTATTAACATTAATATCTGATTCTCTAATTTGATATTCTATTTATGTTTGTTGTTTAGATTGATCGATATCAATTTCTGTATACTATTTTAGGAAAGATTTAATCTCTACATTTTAATCCCTATCTATGGTCTCCTAGGTATTCCCAAGTTGTATTGGATCCTCACCCTTGTGTCCTAATCCCCAATACTTGTGCTAAATTGTAAAAATGTTCTTCTCAAAGAAAATCTTTTTTTATATTTTGGCTGATTTACATGCTAGTATAAATGAATTATTTTACTGTATAATTTGTCCTGTACCATGTCTTCCTTTGAAAAGGTGTGAATATTTATTTATTTGTATTTATATGGAGACTAACAAAATAATAAAATTTGGATTTGGTTAGGTGTGTATTTGTTGGTGCAAGCCTTCGTGGGGCTTTGTTAGCTGGTGCTAATTTGCAGAGTGCAAATTTGCAAGGTATGTTTCTCTATACTTTGATGCTATTCGTCTTTATTTATTCCTTGTCATTATTTCTAGGAAGGCATAATAAGCAATGTTTCGAATGCTCTTCAAGCAGACCCTTAAATGAATGGAAACTAAAAAAATGGAGGTCCACTTTTGTGTTTAATTTTATTTCTAATAACATGAATATTATGTAAAACACTATTTATTTAGATTGGCAATGAAAGAGGTTGAGCATTGTCTAGCATTTTAGTATGGCCACTTTTTTGGCTGATGCTTAGTGGTTGATTTACCTTAATAAACACTTAATTCAAGGCAATAATCACATGGTAGATAACATAGTTACTACAAAGTTTATTATGTTGGAAAGTAGGATTGGCTTTGTACCTAGTTGCTAGAGGGAATCAGTGGACCTTGCAAATCTCATAAAACATTTGCTTGAGATGTGCGTCTAAAGTTTAAACCTATGGTTATGTGGAGATAAACTTTGTATGTAGAGGATGGAAACCATAAAATGCAAAGTTGCATGAGATCTGCGAAACTCTTTCTTGTTGTGTGTATCTTTAGAGCATGTAATATAATTCTCTTAACAGTGTTGGTGCATGGTGGTGGGGTGATGACCATGATAGGCTGTGAAGGATCTCATGGATAGGTTTATAATTGCAAACAACTCTAACTAGTTTAAGAAGAATTATTTTTTGAGTATATAACAACTTAATAATGCTGGTTTGTGTATATACTTGTAAAAACACATAGTTTATGTGTACACTTTTATTATATATGTCCACTAGTGCAGGTGTTGGTGTGCGTGTATACATAGATGTGTATGCATATCTTGGCATAGTCACACAAATGCAAGTGCAAACCCACAGTTGTATATATATCAGAGTAACAAATATCTGCAATTTCTCTTGATTTTTCTGTTATTTTTTCTTCTGAGTTTTTTAGTTTGCCAATTTTCTGAGTATTTCAAGTCCCAGTTTATGCTTGCAGATATTTTTCTATAATTTTTTATGTTTCCCACAATCATTGTGACAAGTTTCCTTCCAGATCCTTGGTTATATATTCTCTGAAACAGTATATTTGCAACATTGATATGTATGGTGGAAACAATTAAATCTTTGTCCCTTGACCCAAAACAAAATAAAATACTAGTGTCCGGTTCCATTGCTTTCTAATTAAATCAGAGCTATGGCCAACCTTCTTGCACCTTTGATAGCAGATAGTCAAATGTCCTTTTTGGGCAAGTCTAAGACTAGTTTCAGATCTTCTATTGAAATAAATTGGACTTCCTGGGAAGGTTTTGAAAGATTCTAACACAATAATGAACAACTGCTTCTCAACACAGTAATCAACAGCTGCTTCTCAACACAAACTCAGATTCTTTCCTTCAATCTCTAGAAAATGCCATTGGTCCTCCATTAGGTTACTGCTACTCTCATGTTTAAAGTGCAAATCATGGCCTGGTATGAGGACTTTGAACTCATCTAGTAACCATTCATCTTGTGCAATCCATTAACTTTGCTTCTGTTGCGTTGGCTGCCAACATGGCTACCTTTAAACTTCTTTTCATCCAACCTAATATGCCCCTTCCCCATTCATTAGAAACTCAATGTGAAGATCACACATGGGTTAATAGCTATTCACCATGTTATCTGGGTAACTAGGACGTACAACTGTTCTCTAGGAGAGCAACCTGGTTAGTGTTGGAGCATTAATGTTTATATCTGCTTATAAGACCTGTTTATGTTGGAGCACCCCTCACTTATTTTTGTAACACTCCACAACCCCTAATTCTGTATTAAGGTTGTGGGGCATAACTAGACCTAACTTTCAAGGTTTATTATGAGGATGGGCTTATCAAATTCTTGTTTCTTCAATTACCTTAAATCACAATTCCGATACTGCCATTGTCTTCTGCTCGTTGAGAGCTTTCTGATGATATAAATTTCATCTAATTTTGAGGTCCAGGCACAAAGCTATGTTCGTTTGAAAATCCCCCCTGTTGATTTTTATAAGGTCGTATATACTGATAATTACTTCAAATGATTTAAATATTTTTTCACATTCTCATCCATGATTTCATCATGTGGCAATTACCCAAAATACACCAACAACACAATATTTATGACAGTAGGATCATGAAGAGACAACCATACAAAGAACACAAGAGTTTTTCCTTGGGAAAACCTACACGGGGAAAACCCAACAACCTTTTCCTTGGAGAAATCATCAAGTTCAAAAGAGATACATCAGTCAAATACAAGGTCAAACAGACCAACAAAATAGGTAGGTCAAACCTAGTCCAACTCCATCCTAGTGAAGTCATAAGTCTGCCCAAGAATTTCTGAGTAATCTGATCTGCTACGGCAGAATTTCGGTCTCCTTCTTCTTCCATAAACTTGGTCCTACGACATGGCTATACCTCAGGAATTTATCCCTTCTGTTCACAAGTGCTGCCACGGAGATTTGATCCTTCATCACTGAAATTTGTCCTTCAACATATTGCCTTCGCAGAGATTTGATCCCTCACTTGAGATAGAAATTTGTCATTAAACCCATCCTTTTTCCTTGTTTCCTTTGCATGGCTAAACAAAAGATTATGCCTCAGAATATTGGCTTGTCCTTGCCTGAGAAGTCCGATGTTACACAAAATCGAAATTGCACTTCGAGGGAGGTCGAATGGCTGATATATATATTGGAATAGCTATCCAAATGGGTGTCTCCATGATAAGGCTGACTTGACTAGGAGGAGGGCTGACATGGCTAGTTTTTGCCATTTGTAGCCAAATAAACTTAATTTTAAGATTCAAAATTTTCTCTTTTGCAAAGGACATGAAGAATATGCTTTTAATATTTCTTTTGACCCAAGCATGAAGAACGTGCTTTACATTCATTATTATAAATACATCAAGACCAAAAATATAAATTATGAAGACCAACCATAGCTACAAAATTCAACATCCCCTAGGGTCACATCATCCTCTATATGTGGCTGACCTATGGTTGTCCTTGGCCATGTAGCACCTCCACACTAGTCCACGTTCACTGGAAGCTTGGCATACCGAATCCCCCACCATATTGACGGTTTCCATTGAATGTGCATTGTCCAAGCCTTCGAGGTTCTGGTAGTCTGATATGCCGGTTTACTCGATATGGTTTATGCATTGATATCGTCAATATCCCAACATGGAATACCAAGATATCAAGACTTTGGTGAAATCTCCTATAGCAACAAACGTCCACGATTCACGATATGTCGATGGGCTGGTGGCCAACTCAGCCTACCACCTCATATCACTGCCATCCAATTGTAGTTCGACACATGTTGGGTGTTGCACATCTTTGACTACGTGGCACTACTGACATGTATATCAGAATACTAGGATATTGACTTCCATTCCTCGAATTTCTATAAAATCCCACGCTAAGCGACTTTGTCCCAAAATTTATTTAAACTCGAAACAAAAGGACCAAACCCCAACTTCCCTCCTGGTAAAACCTTCCTATTGGTCAACAATCTACACCAGTGTGCATTATGGTTGTTTCAAACCTTCAACTCGCCTAGACCTTTCCACTCTATTTAATAACAGATCATGGACACTAGCCATGGTTGGGGCTAGAAGTCCTTCGGTCCCATGCTTAACGTGCCATTTATTTCCTATTTGTAATGTGAAAGGTATGGCACAACATTACATTAAAGATTGATTATGGGGCATGGTAACCACCAAAAGTGGTCATCCCTTGGAGAAGCTTTTCTCCTATTCAACTCTTCTAATCGACAGGCAACAACCCATGAGAGCCACTTTGTAGCTGATATGACGTGCCATTCATATCTCTGGAACTTACATAAGTCATATGTTTCCTCGCCCATTTGTCAAGAGCACATGTTGAAAGGTGGGCTTCTGATCAAAAGGTACTTTGTTCGTTTTGTAATCGGGTACTTACGCCTCTTTATATTTGGGCATTTTGGCATGGATTATGGGGTAACTTAGAAGAAGGGTCTTAGCCGTTGTCTTGTTTGTTGAAAATTGTAACTAGGTTTGGTCTTCATAATGACCTCATTGAAAATCATGACATTGTATATTCTTTACAAAGAAATAAAAATAAATTATATTTTATTTTTGGAGTATGGGTTTCATACTCAAGTTAGAGTCAAAAGCATGTTCTTCGTGCTTTTAGGTCTTCTAGGTCTTTCTAGGATAAAGAATATTGGTCATGTGTTATAGTCCCATTGGGACTAATTATAATAAAGAAAATTATTTATTTTGTCAAGAAAAAGCCATGGATAAGCCCAACACCAAGTCGGCCCAAGGAGCAGATCAAGTCAGCCAAAAAGGAGGGAATTCAACCTTCAAGAAAGGCTATATAAAGGTGAGGAACTCGACTCAATTAGTCACTCATCTGACACAAGTTTGATTTGCAATAGCGAAGAAGAGAGAGAGTAGTTGGAGGACGAAGAAGAGGAGCAAAAGTCAAACTTTGTCAAGGATTCTCTTTTCTTGTCTTGCTAGAGTTTGTGAAGCTACCAGTTGCTAGAGGCCAAAATTCTGTTGCAAGGGACGAAGTTGCAGTAGTAGAGTTGCAATATCGAAGTTCTAGAAGCTGTCTCAAGGAATATCTTGTTGTGGGCTGGCTTGGGGCTTGGAGGGCTTGTTGGCTTTGGTCTTTGGGTCTTGGAAGTCTCTTTTGTAAGAAAATTCTAAAGAAGAAGAAAAGCATTTTCTAGGTTTTCCCCTTGGAGGGATTTTTTTTGGCTTGGAGCCTATATCTTGTGTACTTTGTCTTGTTGTGTTCTTCATTGTTTTTTGGTAATTGCTTGATGAACAAAGATCTAATAAAGTAATAAAAGGCCAACAAATATCACAAGTAATTATCAAGTTAAGGAAAGTCATCTAAATATCTAAGTCTCGTGATTTTCCAACATGGTATTAGAGCTAAGGTTCAAGAAGTAGAATGAATATCACATCTTTGTTGGCACTATGGAAAGGGCTATAAGGAAGGGTTTCAAGGTTCTTGGAAATCTTGTTACATCCATCAAGAATTGCCTATTGAATATCATCTCCAAGCTCGCAAAAGAAGTAATAGATGGAAGTATGTTCTCCACTTTATTCGACATTTTCAAAGACGAGAATGTCTGTGTTATTGACAGTGGTGCCTCCAGACATATGACGGGAGAATGCAGTGAACTACAAACCCTATCTAAGGGTAACTCATCTCATTCAATCGAACTTGGAGACAAGAAGAGCTATCCAATGAAAGGGATTGGAACCACTTCGTTGGAGCTCTAGTTTAGTGGAAGCATTCACCTCAACAATATCTTGTATGTTCCAGGTTTGAAAAAAACTTACTTTCTATATCTTGTCTATAGGATAAGGGTGATAAAGTTGCTTTTGTTGATGGTAAGGGTTTGGTTTGGGGTAAGGGCTCAAGTATTAACAATGCTAGGGCGATTGGGATTCATGAGGGGACATTGTATAAACTCTTTACACCTCTATCTCGTGCCCTAGTCCACTTGGAAGTGTGTCCTTTCAAACAATGGCATAGAGGGTATGGACACCTTCGTTTTAAGATTTTGCCATCTCGAAATCAAATGGTCAATGGCATCCCCGAGTTGAAGAAAGAGCATGAAGGGACCTGTAAGGGATGTGCTCTAGGCAAGAACATAAAGAAACCATTTGCAAGTAGTGACACCAGATCTAAGGAAATTTTAGATCTCATACACTCGAATGTATTTGGACTTATGGTAGTCAAGTCTCTTTGTGGGCATCAATATTATGGAACCTTCATTGATGATTACTCAAGGAAGACTTGGTTATATGTTCTCAAGAAAAGGATGAGGTATTCGAAAAGTTTCAGGAGTTCAAGAATGAAGAAGAAAACCTTATCGAGAGAAAGATCAAAATTCTGAGAATACACGTCCAAGGAATTAATAACTTTCTGCAAGGAAGGAGGGATTAAGATGTTAGAAAATTGGAAAGGCAGAAAGATTTTCTTGTATTTATAATTACTTGTGATATTATTATGTTCTTATTAACTTCTTTATGTTCTTTGTCTTCTCATGAAGCAATCATCAAAGCAAAAACGTGAAGATCAAGGACACCAAAAGTAGGCACTCAGTGAGGGCTAAAATCCATTTATAGAGGAAGACCCAGTCAAAACTCTTCCTTTAGTAGATTCAAATTGAGATAGACCAAGACCCTAGACCCTTGGACCTGCCTCCTCCACCAAGTCAACCTTTACACTGTTCTTCCAATCTTCAAAGATCGACTGCAACAATACTGCATCAACACTGCATCAACACTACTTCAATACTACATCAAGGACAAATTTTTGACTCTACTGCATCAGAATTTCGACCCAGCTTCAAGACTACAATTTCAACCCTTTTGTAGCTTTAGTTTCTTCGCACATGTGAGACAATATAGAGAAAATTTTGACTTTCTTAGCTAGATAACAACCTCCTCCTTCGCTATCCCTTTCCTTCTTTCTTCTTGAATTCCACACTTTTTCTGCTTCCAGCTACTGCAATTCGAACTTGTTGAGTGTGTGTCTCCAAATTAGTTGAGTTGCTCCAATATATAGTGGGTCTGTGCGGTTGAATTGTCTTGTTGAGGTTGACTTGTTCTTTTTTGAGGCCGACTTGGTAGAGGAGGCCTAATTGACCTATTTTACTTTAAAATAAATTTCTTTCTTGACAAATGAAGCCCACGAAGGGTCTATTACATTATTACATGGACAAGGACACTTGACATAAATCCTAGAAGCCTACAATGGAGGTTTTGACCTAAAAACATTGACCCAAGGATGAAAACCGTGCTTTAATAAGTCGATATCTCTTACAATAAAATATCTTTTTCTTTCTTTTTGACAAATGCATTAGATCATGACTCAAATATAATTATGAAGACAGACACTAGTTACATTCTTCAATACTCCCTCTTAACTAGGGAGGTATTCATAATTACAAATATAGAAAGGTACATGGAAGATCTCAAAATGAACTACTAAGAGTTCTAGCACACTTAGTGCTATAGACTAGATACCTGACCAGGGTATTCTATTCAGGTGGGACTAAGAGGACTCAAGCTTTAGCCAATTCTAGGTACCATCAGACTTTTAAGCTCTACCACCATCCCAAGGATCTAGGTGTGTATCCAAGGTCAGAGCTCCATGACCAATACCACCCTCCCACTTTGGGATCTAGACATCAACATATAGGTCGACGAGATGTCCTCCCAATCATCTTGCCATAAGATGCCTCATATTTCCCTAATAAACTAGATCAGATATATCCATTTGTCCATGCACGCTTCCAAAGTGTTCAGCCTTCTTATGGAGAGATTTTACTTGTACAAACATATCCCCAATCAGTAATAAAATTTCAAATACATATCCAAGTAAACATAAACCTTTGGGGTCCTCAATCATCCTAATGCCACTTATATCAAGTTATTCATATCGAAAGCTTTTCTTCTTTCATTTCTTCAACAACATCAAATACATCCCCAATTGCAAATCTATTTGTAGTACTTTCAATCATTCGTCGATTTCATTCTTTCTTCAAGGTGTTCATTATGATTGTCATAATATGCCCTCCCTCTCAGCTAGAGAGATGTACTCTTTATATCCAGGCTTCCTCTCAAATTGGGGAGATCAATATCTTCCTTTTTTTTATAACATCGTAGAAACTTCAGCCTTTCAGTGCTTCATTATTTCTCATGGCATCATCATCATTCTTATAGCTTCCTTCATCATGCTTATCTTGAATTACAAACATCTTCAACTTCTTGAAGATCATGCACCTACAAAACCTTAATAGAAAGTGCAACAAAGTACAAATATTCAGAGGCATGAAGTTAACTAAATCATATTACTATAATGGAAGCATTCAAACATTCAAACTTTAGACACCAAATACTTAAGCCTAGATAGGTTCATAATTGATAAGAGACACATCTTTTACATACTAGACTTCAACTTTTAGCTAGGGTTTTGTCACAAACCCGTAGATTTATCATCGAGACAAAAAGTCTTAGATATTGGCAAAATTACAATCCAATCATAATACTATACATCTAGGGCTTTAATATTATTGTCAGAATTTTTTGACAAACTCTACTAGGGTTGGAAATTCATATCAACAATTGAAAACAACATCATTATCTCTTAGAATATAAATCTCTATGAGGGTTTTGTTACAAACCCTAGATTTTACAAATCAAAACATGAGTATTAACAATTAAGTGTGCATACTCACATATATCTAAGATTTCATAACCATGCACTAGCAACTCACAACAATATCTACTAGTTAAACCCAATACACAAACATTAATTCATCAAAGTTAGATATACAACAGTTTTCTTCAGGCTAAGATTTTGATTGGACATATGAATATACACCTAGGGTTCCATTTCTAGGATTTAACTATAACTATCACAAGGGTTTAGCTTATAAACCCTAATTCATTAAACCATAAAGATCTAGGGTTTCATTATATAACCAAGACATTAGCAACAAACCCTGAAGAACTAGGGTTTCTATCATAACAATACCAAAACCCTAAACATCAAAAGAATAATATTTCTAAACTTTATCAACAACCCTAAGATGACTAGGGTTTCAACAATATAGACATACCCTTAACATTAAGAGGCTAAGGCTTTATAGTGAACCCTAAAGAATAGGGTTTTACAAGAATGATCAAAATGAAAGTATGACGAGGGTAGATTCAATCTAATGATTAATCACCCTAACAAGAATCCTTACAATTCAAAACCCTAGACATAACAATGTCAGTAATGTAAAGCATATTTCAAAAGAGAATGAACAAACCTTTTTTATGAAGAGAACCTTGTAGCAAAATTTGTAATCTAAGACATACCTTGAGTTGTTTTTAACAAACCTTATAGGACTTCAATTCTTGAAGGGCTTCCTTTGCAACAAAACTTCTTCCATGCTTCAAGTCTATCCTTTGAAGTCTCCTCCATAACCTTTGTGCATTCTGCAAGCTTTCCTACCCAAAGAAATATATATAAAGAAAAGGTTATTAGCATACAATACAAACAAATCTTAATGTGAGGAGGAAACCAAACATGAAAAGATGAAACAACGAACAAAATACTTTTCTTTTGGTAAAATGGTGGAGGCTCCCTATCAATCCAATCTTTTGAGGGACACCTACAACTTATCAAAATAAAAAAAATGTTCTAACAGGACATGTTAGACCTGCAAACTTTAGAAATCAAAACATAGAGGAAAACAATTCAAAATTTAAAATAGAATACTAAGAGGAATATGTGAGAGAGAGGAATTAGTAGTATAAGTTCTTGAGTTTTGATTCTTGAGTTTTGTTCTTCTTAGGTGGAGCTTCATCGATAACATTTGCTTGATCCTTATCTCTCTTATTATTCCTTGGATTTTTTGGACATTAATTTTTGTAATGACCCATCTTATGACAGTTGTAGCATTCAATCTTGGATAGATGTACTTTCTTCTTTGGTCCTTTGAACTCCTTGAAAGTTCCTTTTTTCTTGTTCAATATGAAGGATCTTGGGATTATGCATTATTCCTTGGGACTAGAAGTATGGTAGAAGCCAAAAGAGATATATCTTGGTCAAGATAAATATGTGATCAAGATACTTCAGAAGTTTGGCATGATGGATAACAAGCCTATGATGACTCCTATGATTACAAACTTAAAGAAGTTGAGGAGTTCAGAGTCTAGTCCAGTGGATCCTACTTGCTACAAACATTGATTGGGACCTTGATGTATCTGGTGAATACAAGACTAGACATTTGCTTTAGAGTGAATGTCCTTGGTTTAGATGGAGCCAAAACATGATCATTGGATTGCAGCCAAGCATATCCTAAGATATTTGCGTGGAACCATACATCACTGCTTTCGATATACTGGTAGTGAAGTCCAACTCATGGGATATATAGATTCAAATTGGGGTGGTAGTGAGACAGATGGAAGAAGCACAACAGGTGGATGCTTCAACCTAGGGTCTTCCATGGTGATATAGACGAGTAGAAAGCAGGATACCGTTGCTTTGAGCAGTACTGAAGCTGAATATGTTGTTGCAAGTGAGGTTTGTCGGGAAGCAGTTTGGCTCAGGAAGTTGTTATTGAACTTGTTTGAAGGACCGCATAGCCCTACATGGATACATTGTGTTAATGAGAGTTGCATAAAATTGACAGAAGACGCGATGTTTCATGCTAGAACGAAGCATATAAACAATAAGTACCATTACGTCAAAAGCTTGGTACGAGAAGGGGTTGTGAGTTGCACTATCTACCTACGAATGAACAAGTAGCCGACATACTGACTAAAGCGTTACCAAACAAGAAGCTTGAGTACCTGATAGGTAAGCTTGGTTTGGTGGACATCTCTTAGCTATTTGAGAGGGAGTGATGTTGGATAGTTCTTGTTATGGGTCAAGCACTAGACTAAGACTAACAACCGCAAGTCTTAGTGAAGGCCATAAAGAGAGAATGGAGTTCGAAGGATTTGATAAGCATCTATATTGGATCTTCTTATGGATTGAAGAATCCAGGGAAAGAGTTTATTGACTGACGCTCTTTGAGGATGAGGTAGGGCATCCAAGATAAGAGTAGCCGAAGAGGACCGATATTCTTTGAGGATCCAGGTTTGGGAATCCAAGATAATAATAGTCATAAAAGGACATACCTTGTAAACATCTGGATGGGGTATGTGCCTTGAGAGGTAGTTGTTGGCATTATGATATAAGTATTGTCCTTGATGGCAACTCTCTCAGATGAAAGATCACAGTCTAGTAGGTAAACTACAAGAATGAAGAAAGAAAAGTATACGCAAGTTCACTATATACCAAGTCGCGTATACACGCAGGTTCACTATATACAAAGGCGCGTATAACGCACACACGCACTTTCACAGAAGGAAAGACACGTACATGTTGGAAAACTAAGTTTTGGTCCGTGCTATTTGGTCCATGGTATTTTGGTATTGATCCATGGTATTTGGTCTCAGGTATTGATCCCAGGTATTGGGTCCAAGGTATCGGTTCTACGTGGTTTTGGACCATGGTATTGAGAGAGGCCTAAACCTATATAAGGAGAAGAAGATCATTAGGCCAAAGGGAAAGTGTGCAAGTGATGAATATCTGATGAAGTGTGAGATCTAGTATGCAGGTTATGGGTATGTGATGCTTTGCTAAGGATGCACCTATGTGGCGAATGAAGGTTGATGGATCGGGATCATGAAGACTAAAATGCATTATCATTATATGGTATGATCATGAATAGTTCAGATTTGAATACTGACGCATGTCTTATCCTTTATATCTGATGATCTGGGTATATCTGAAGTAGAAAATTGCAGCGAAGGTATAAGTAATTATTTTTAGATCTGTACGCTGGTTCCCTTTGGTGAAAGGGCGTATACATGCTGGTTCGACATAGCCAAGTAGCGTATACATTATGAGATTTGATATTTGAGGTTGTTGTTGGTTCTAGTGGTTGTTGCAGAGTTCTGGGTTCTGCTTTGTGTTCTGGTGACTGTGTTTTGACGACAGGGTTTCAGTGATTCAGTTGTTGGGTGATTCAGAGATTGATGATGCAGATATAGTTGATGGTTGTATTGCAGTGGTGATTGATTTTGTATTGATGGATCCAGTCTGAAAATTTATGAAACACGGTCCCTGGAGGAAGGAGAGAAGGTTGTAGCCTTCTGTAGGTTGGCGCCTACGTACTAGTAAATATATAGGCTAGTACAAGAGCTAGGGGGTTGTAGCTCCCTTCCAGTGGTAGCTGGAGAACGAGAGAAGGTTGTAGCCTTTTGCAGGTGGGTGCTTGCGTACTGGTATGAGTCTGCGCCAATACAAGATTGTAAACATGTTTTTCTTATATTAAAGGAAGACGACAGCAGGCGGTTTTTGTCCCGCATTGGGTTTCCACCTTACATCATGGTGTTCATGTGTGTTGCTTATGTGTGATGATCTGTTCTGTTTTACTGCACCTATTCACTGTTTATATGGTTAATAAAGTTTTGATGCACTAATTAAATAACAACATATGATGGATTAACTGAATCATAATTTTACTGGATATACGCTAGTTGCATTAAACACAGTTGCGTGTACACCTGGGTTCCCTTAACTGAAGTAGCGTATACGATTCAGAGTATGAAATGAAAAAGTTATATTGATTTGCTAATACTGATTCACCCCCCCTCTCAGTGTTATTTCCAACAATTGGTATCAGAGCCGGTCATTCAGAATAAGCTTGATCGCTTGAAGGAAGATCCATCATCATGAGTAATCAAAAAGAGAGGGATCCATTAGACCACTAATTTTCGATGGGAGCAATTTTGTTTACTGGAAGATAAGAACCACAGGCTATCTACAATCGCTTGGAACGGATATTTGGGAAATCGTGGGAGGATATAAATTTCCGTCAGCAATTCCTATAGATACGGCAGGTAGAAAGCAATATGAAATCAATGCCAAAACTGTTACTATCTTATTGGGAAGTTTGTCAAAATCAGAGTTTGTCAAAGTCATGCAGTGCAAATCAGCGAAAGAAATATGGGACAAAATCATTCTAAGCTACAAAGGAGATGCTCAGGTAAAACGTGCTAAGCTTCAAACTCTCAGAATTCAGTATGAAACTCTTAAGATGCATAGTGATGAAAGCATAGCTAATTACTTCCTACGTATAGATGAGATTGTCAATTGTATGAAGAATCTGGGTGAAGAAATTAAGGAAGTTGTCTTAGTTGAGAAAGTTTTGAGATCCTTGTCTGCCTATGTTGCAGGAAACGTGGGGGGGGGGTCCGTTTCCAGCTGGAAACTGGGACGAAACGCGGAAACGTGTTTGGTACGGCCAGGAAACGCGTTTCCGGCCGTACTGCCACGTTTCCCGAAACGGAAACGTGGCAGTATGGCCGGAAACGCGTTTCCTAGCCGTACAACCCGCGTTTCCCAATTGAATTGTGTTTTTTTTTTAATTTTTTTTTTCAAATTTGTGTTTTAATTTTCTAGATGTGTGTCTAAAGTTATAAAAGTGAATTTTTGCCCTAGTGTTGATATGCAGTTCATGGTAATGCTAAATTCTTAAAGTAAAAGTGATATTCTCCTTTATTTTTCATTTTCATCCTTTTATTTAAATTTTTAACATTACCATGAAATGACTCAGGATGTTTGAGAGTGGTTTCGCCCTCATTGGATTTCATATGGAGAAAGTAAAATTTTAGATCTCACTCAAAATCCAGCAGACTTTTGTTTTTTCAGGATTTCAGGATTGGGGGGATTGCAATGTTTCCATTGGATTTTATCATGTACTAGGGTATGGAACTTGTATTTAATCAAGAGAACCAAGCCCTCTATGCAGGGGAAACTCCCAATAATCAAGATCCCAATAATCAAGATCATGTAGGTTACTAGGGTATGAAACGTGTATTTAATCAAGAGCACTAAGGTCGTTCGACTATGTAGGAGGAGACTCCCAATACAACAGTGGTCCTTCTAAAGAATGGGATGTGGATGCAGAAAATCCTGATTTGGATCTCTCTCTTGCAGCCTTATAGTCTTTATTGTACTTGCACCCTCATATATTAATATAAATAAAGGCTGATTTTGAGATTTGGATATCTAGTAAAGGTTGCTTTTGGATATTCCGATATTTTTATTTTCATTATGTGATCATTCATGAGTAAATGTGATGTAAATTAAATCTTAATGTTTAAGTGTAATAAATTATAATGTATCATTTATGCTTTATGATTGCACACACACACATGTATATATATATTTAAATATTTTCTATATATATATTTATATTCGCGTTTCCTCGTTTCCAAAATTTGGGAGGTCGCGTTTCGTATCGCTTCCCGTTTCGGAAACTCATACCTGTTTCCCCGTTTCGTGCAACTTAGTTGTCTGCTAAATTTGAATCCAAATTGTCTGCCATAGAAGAAAAGCATTATCTGCAGAATATCACTATGACGTAGCTTTACGGAATCTTAACTGCTTTTGAAATGAGAAGAGGAGGACCATCAAATATGAGAGAAGCCTGATTTAAAGTATCAACAAAGGGAAAAGAAAAACTCAATGAATCAGGATACATTTCAGAAGAAGAATATGAGGTAAATTTTGTCCAGAAGCTTCAACGGGGATCTGGAAGGTTCAAAGGTAAGCTACCTTTCAAATGTTTTTCTTGTGGTAGAGTTGGTCATTACGCTGTGTCAGTACAAGATTGTAAACATGTTTTTCTTATATTAAAGGAAGACGGCAACAGGCGGTTTTTGTCCTGCATTGGGTTTCCACCTTACATCATGGTGTTCATGTGTGTTTCTTATGTGTGATGATCTGTTCTGTTTTACTGTACCTATTTACTGTTTATATGGTTAATGAAGTTTTGATGCACTAATTAAAGAATAATTAGTGCATATCACAAGTAATTATCACAAATATCACAAGTAATTATCAAGGTAAGGGAAATCATCTAAATACCTTAGTCTTCTGATTTTCCAACATTGTTTGCTCACCTTAAAAGGGGGGTTAATTTTCAATCCTAGTCCAGTGGGACCTCCCTTATGGCACATGGATTTACGAAGGGGCACTACTAGGGAAGCCATGATTGAGATAAAGTAGCTCCGTCTATCCCTATTCCATACTTACCACTTTCCATCTTACATTATGAGCCCCTATTCCACCTCCCTTATTAGGCTCAACTGACCATTGATTCTTTGGGATTCGGCACCCATAGATCCTCATACTTGGGTAAAGCCTGGAAATGAATCCTGGGGGTTGATGCAACTAAAAGTGAAAGAAAGAGCATATGATGGCCACAAGGAAAGCAAAAGAAAAATAAAAATGCAAAAGATGGCTGGGACTTACAAATTAGCACGTGGGCAACAACCAAGCATGAGCTCTACCTCTATCATATGGTCATCGCCTGGTTTCGGGGCCAATGTTACCCTATCGCATGGAAGACAAGGAACCCTTGCATTTCCCAATCCCTGATGGGCGATGAACTGCCCCATCTTAAACGGGGTGATAACTGCTATACATAATACAATGCGAGCTCTCATTCCTTGAGCTTCAAGCAGTAATACAAGGAATAATCAAGAAAAAGTAGAAGGCAATATCGAGGGGTGGAAAAACAAAGGCCAAGGTGACTTGTGGATCCACGATTGTTCCCTCCTCACATCTATAAAACCAGGATGAGGTATTCCATCATAACTAATCCCATGGCACTTGTCCATGGAGTTCTTTCCCCTCTGTTCCATCATTATTCACATGGCACCTATCGATTGGAGGGTGGATGAAGGACACATCACTTCTCTTTGGGGGTTGGGAACATGTAACAATGTAAAAGTGAGTAATAATTAATTAAAATCTATAAAGGTGTGTCTTATCAAAGAGACATCTCTTCATATTGAAAGGGCACCCCGCCTAGTATTTATAATGGGAACCCTCATTGTAACAATCATCCTATTCATTGTATTAATATATATACTACTTACAATACAATTGTGTATTTAACATTTACAATACAAACAACTATAGTGTTTGTTTGCTTGAGTGGTATCATAGTAGTTCATTCCTTGGCTAGCTGCTACATTGTTCGTCCTTTAAGGTTTAGGTCCTGAAATCATGAGAACATATTCCCAAGTAGTATCTGATGACCATAAAACTAATCGAGAATTATTACTGGAAATGAGAGAAATACTTGTAAAATCAATAAAGCTTCTTGAAACATTTGATTCAACACCTAAAGATGTAGAAGCCATAAATGAAACTAATAGTCAAAGTGGATGTATGATAGCTGAAGATGAAATCAGGGAAGAAGAAAATGTTGAGAAATCTAGGGCATTAGGATTCAGTGATTTCTCTTCTAATGATAACTGGTTGTGAATGCTTTTTACTTCGTTAGATTAGGTTCTTCTCTTTGTTTAGATTATTATAGTGTTCTTCTTCATCAAACAACTACCAAAGCATAAACAATAAGGAGACAAGAGACACAAAGTGTAGGCGATAAACCAGGGCCAAAACCTCTCCAACTTAAGAGGAAAACCCAAAACGAATTCTTCTTCTTATAGAGACTTCAATTGTCGAATACCAAGACCAAGACACTTGACACAACAACCTCTCCAAGACCAAGTCACAAGATCCTTCTTCACTGCTTCTTCTACTTGCCCAAGTCAACACAAGTCAAGAAAACAATTTTGACCTCCATTTGATGTATGCTCCAACCTTGGCAATGAGAGCAATAATGGATCAAATAGTGGTGTATCGAGCAACGTGTGCAAATATTTCATCATAATCTACTCCTTTTTGAGAGAAGCCATGAGCAATGAACCTGGCCTTGTATTTTTCAACACTTCCATCAGCGCTGTGTTTAATTTTGTAAAGCCATTTTGGGGTGACCACAGACTTGTCCTTAGGTCTTGGCACCTAGTACCAGGCATCATTCGTCATGATCGATTAATATTCCTCATTCATCGCATCTTTCCATACTTGATGCTTTACAACTTTTTGAATGTGCATGGTTCAGCTTGAACAATAGTACTCATGGCAACCAAGTCCCTTGATACCTGTTAAGATTCTTACTTTTGCGAAATGTTGCTCTTGGAGCAATATGTCTTTCAACATCTTCGAGAGTATCTTTGAGCCATAGTGGTCATTTCCTTGAGGTAGAGGGATCACCAGGAGGTGGATCAATAGGATCCATCAGGCCATCAACATCGGGCATAGTTTCATCCGTTGGAGGTTCATCTTCTTTTTCAACAACATCATCATCGTCTTTTCTTTGGGATAGGGAGATCTTTGGCTTTCCCAAGGGAAGTGTTTTAATCAACATGACGACTTCCTTTCACATCTCTTTGACCAGTTACATAGATTTTATATGCCTTTGAATTTTTACTATCGCTGATGAATATACCTTTCTTCCTAGAAGCTTCCTACTTATTCCCTCTCTTGGTTCACTGCTGGAATGGCAATGGCTCCTTCTGGTTTTCACCAGGCCTACTTTATGAAGCCCTTAGCTCAGCAGACATCCTCCTGGTTACTGAGACTCATGCGAGCCTAGTGCGACCTCTCCCCGACATGATAGGATACCAGTGGACTGCAGTTTGCAGACAGGAGACATGAAGCTCATGAGGTGTCAGGGGATCAGGGGGTGTTGCTTGCCTCATCCGTGATAGCCTCAGGAGCAGAATATCAGTGGTCATGACTGATGAGTATGCCAGATTCATGTGGATTCAGATCAGAGCCAGAACATCACCTCCGAGAGACATTTATGTCGCAGTCTGTTACTTCCCACCTATCTCGTCTTCCTATGCTATTCACAATAGCTCAGAAGGAGACCCTTTTACAGACCCGTACTCTGACATCACCAGGATTTTTATAGTGGGGGACGTCATTCTCACGGGGACTTCAATGCCCAGATCAGTGACCCCCAGATTCCTATGCACGACTGGACAGAGGATATATTTTGCACTCGAGGGATTAACCTGACCACGATCGGCATGCACTAGACCTTCGAGGATCAGTTGGGACCCACCACAGCCTATGGGAGGTATCTGCTACAGTTGGGAGAATCTCATGAGCTGGTAATTTTGAATGGCCTACCATGTTTCCCATCCTTGCACTTCTTTACTTGCAGACCATTTGGAGGCGGGGCAAGTGTGGTTGACTACGCTATTGCAAACCCAGATCTCCTTCCTTACATCAAAAAATTCTCGATCGCCCCCATCCCTCTTGCAGATCATGCACTTCTCTCACTATCTCTGCAGTTTGACCTCCCGAATCCATCTCCTACTCTTCCCTGCAACCCTCCTAGGACCACATTCCGATTTGACAAGGTTGACCTTGATCTCTTCTCCTCTAGCCTCAGACAGACACTCCCATCAGAGTCCCAATTCGCCTCTCTCAGCTCCGCCAAGGACAAATAACAATGCCTCTCATATGCAATTTGGGACGCTGCGCTCCAATCCTTCCCCCATTCTACCCGTACCGCCACCACCTCTCGCAACCGGGAAATTGCCCTATGAATAAATGGTATGAATAGGAATGCAAGTCTATGCATCAGGACCTCCGACACGCATTCCAGAACTCCTTACCAACATACCTAGACCTCTGTTCAGCCTATCATCGCCTCCTTCGCAGCAAGAAGCGCCTTTTCATTGCCCATAAGAGATAGGTTCTTTCTACTCTCCTCCTTCGCTCCCCAAAAGATTTCTGGGGGACCATCCTTTCCCGATGCTCACCTACCCCAGTCGACTTTGATCCTGCCTCAATGTTCTCTCACACCTCCCAGCTATATGACATTCTTGGGCAGCCTCTGATTTAGGTTACTTCCCGCCCCCCCACCTCCTGCCACCTTTTCTCCGACAAAGATATCAGAGAGGCAATATGGACAATGAATAGCAGCAGGGTAGTAGACAAAGAAGGCTTCAAGGTAGAATTCTTCAAGCATGGACTTCGCCCCCTAGTATGATATTTGGTGGACCTTTTCAACCAGGTGGTTCGGGATGGATTTCTGGACAGTTGGTCACACCACGTTATCTACCCGATCCACAAGTGAGGGCCTACTTCCGACCCCAACAACTACAGGACAATCATGGTTGGGCACACATTCTCCAAGCTATATGCTACAACACTCCACAAGACACTCTCCCATTTCCTTGAGCAGAGACAACTCAGGGCCAAGGGCTAAGCAGGATTTCGCCCAGACCACCAGACGATCGACCACATCCTTACTCTTCGTGTGGTGATCGAGGAGTCTAGGCATCGATCCTCTAAAGTGTACTGCTGCTTTGTAGACTTCCGGAAGGCCTTTGACTCTATCCCGAGGGAATATCTTTTCCAAAGGCTAAGAGAGATTGGCATTTCCTTGACTCTCCTGACAGCTATCATGCGCCTCTATGAGGCCGTCCTTGGCTGTCTCCGCACAGTCGGAGGAATGTCAGATTTCATCCGAAGCACCATTGGAGTCAAGCAAGGATGCCCCCTTTCTCCTACTTTATTTGGGATCTATATCGATGAGCTTGAGTCCTTCCTTCGGGAGCATATCCAGGATACAGATGGGTGTTTTCTTCACCAGGTCCTGATTTCCATCCTCCTCTTTGCAGACGATATTGCCCTTATTGCCTCCTCCCAAGAAGGCCTTCAGAGACAGCTGGATGCTCTTGCAGCTTTTTGTGACTAGAGGCATTTAACTGTGAACTTGGGTAAAACCAAAGTGATTATCTTCAATGGAGTCAAGAAAACTCGGACTTCCACTTCCTATTTAAAGGAGAAGAGATCAAGATTGTCAGCACTTATACATATTTGGGAGTTCAGTTTTCAAGGCCTTGCTTCAGCCTGTGGCCAGCCCTTCAGCGTCGGATCAACAAAGGGTATGGCTCCCTAGTCCTGCTGGAGAGGCAGTGTTTCCAGCACCATTTCCAAGACATTTCGTCCAAAATGAGCATCATGGACACTTTGATTCGCCCTACAGTGCTTTACGACTAAGAGATTTGGGGTCCCTCTCTCCTAGAGTCAGATTGGGCTTCAGCGGAGTGGGTCCAGACCCTCCTTTTGCGCTGTTTCATTAGGTGCAAGCAGACAGTTCCTCAACACATCATTCTAGTAGAGTTCGGGGCTCAACCTTTCCGCCTAGAGGTGATATTCAGGCTAGTGTCACTCCTGTACAGGCTTCGAGGCCTGGCAGACACGAGGAAGGGTCGTCACAGATACCCATATTTAGCATATTGCTCCTCGGAGAACATCGCCTGTATGCAGACAGACCGATCCAAATGTTGGTACACCGGTGTGACAGAGCTTTTGGAGGCTTCAGGATTCCGGATTGACCATCTCCCTCCTTTTCAGTACTCTCTGAATGCTCCAGGCCACCTCCTTCCCAATCAGCAAGAGTTGAACAAAATCATTAAGGAGGATATTTACAAATGTTACATTCAGACTACATGGACCAATCCTCCCAATGGGTTGCGTCCAAAAATGGCCTTCTACGCGGAACATTGCTTAGAGATCAGGGATGGGCTCATCATTAGACCCCAGTACATGTTCCAACATTGGATGCATGCCCTTAGAATCCCCCTCGAGCAGATCAGAGTTGGGTCTCACAGACTCCGCGTGGAGACAGATCACCACATCGATAGGGTAGATAGGATTTGCCAACTCTGTCACTTACAGGAGATAGAGACATAGACACACTTCATCTTCAGATGCCCTGCTTACTACGAGATTCAAGGTTGTTTCCATTGTCTCTTCAGGTCTTCTCAGACTTTGATTAGCTTCCTCAGATACGTTGATCAGAGATGCCTTGCACTTTATCTCCAGGTGGCCTTCAGATTTCGGGCCCGTTTTCTTCAGCCCCCCACCAAATCAGACACCATGCAGAAGATCACGGACTTCTTTAGGGCGCTACCATCAGTGCGGGGCACCAAAAGAACCATTGACTGACCCACAAACACTGAGACCAGATCAGTGCGGTCCCGGGGAGGCCGACTCACCAGACTGCACCAGCGCTCCAGGATTGTAACCACCCCTAGGAGGCGCCCTAGAACCTCCAGGCGACAACCCAGTATGCCCACAAGATAGTAGACTTTGACAAGCTTCTCTCAGTTTTTTTCTCTTGATCTCGGATGTTAGGAGTAGGAACTGGGTAGGAGACTCCTTCCCCCCTTTTTCTTCTTCTTCTCCTTCTCTGCTTCATTGCAGTGCTTTGTTTCGAAGCCGAGAGCTTCTAGCTTCTACATTTACATTTACTTAGATTATAGATGTATTTTTTGCTTTTTAAAAGAAATGTTAAAGGGGATTGTTTGGTCCACCGGCTTGGCATGATGTAATCATTGTAACTGATAGTCCCGTTGATCTATTATGGTCATTTGTTGGACATTAATAAAATTATCTTATCTTATCTTATCTTTAGGTACATGAAAGCATACAAGACAACCAAAGATTCTAAAATGAGAAACATCAGGTTTTGGCTGTCTTGAAACCGAAAGCTTGATGTGGGCTCCTATTTTGAACATATACGACAGTGTTGGTAGCTTCTCCCCATAAGAATTTCGGTAGACCTTGATCATAGATGATGGCACGAGTTGCTTCCATAATCATTCAATTATTCCTTTCAACAACACCATTCTGCCAAAGAGTGTATGGAACAATTGTCTCCCTCTTAATGCCACCCTCTCTGCAAAAGCCATTGAATTTATTTGATTCATATTCGATGTTGATTTTTAATGTACCTTGGACAAGTGGTTTCCCATAGGTTAGTCTCTACCTAGGGAAAAGTGTCCAAAATAATTCTTTTCCTAAGTGTGACTTTATAAAGTGAAAATGACTTTATAAGTGGTAAAGTCAATGTTAAATTATAAAGTGAAAAGTGACTTTAGACATAAAGTACAATGTGGGTACTTTATTTGAAGTTACGGTCTATACGAAGTTGAGGTCTCGCTATCCGTCCGAAATCGTCCTTATACAGAGGGTACTCACACCTATTTTCAACATGGAAATGATCCAGCGAATAAACCAAATAGAAAACTACTAAAAGTAACGGAGGAAATCTGGTTACTCCTCGAAGGGAATTGGATCCAAACCGATGTAAAATTTGCAAAGAGAAATAAGATAACAAAGTCACATTCCTGTTGATTTCCTTCGCATAACCATCCTCAGATTTTGTTCGCCGCCCTTCGTTTCAGGTGAAGGATGGAGAAGTTCAGCCATAATTTGGATACAATGCCTGAGTTTCAAAATTGACTAAAACAGGGAGTGCGGGAGACTGCATCTGAAATGGACATGTAAAATAGACAGAGAGCAGTGCAGGTAAAAGGTAACAGGTTCGACATTTTACTGTTTACAGGTAATAGGCAGCATGAACAAGCAACCTGAACAAACGGGGAAGCAGAGGACATGGTTTTGTGAGCACAGTGGACAGGCAACGTGAACAGGGTTTCATGAGCACAGAGCAGTGAGGTAGTTAACTTCTAAATATGTAAATGTTCAGAACATGGAAAACACTCAGAAGAGCCAAGGCATAAAGAGCAAGGAAATTTCAGATTTTTTGGAAACAAATCATTTGGGTCAAGTCAAAATTGCTTCAACAGACAAAACTGAAGGTGGAGTTGGGTAAACGCAAAGCAATATGAGGGCATTTTAAGGCATAGGATTGCTCGCCTTAAATGGGGATGAATGAGAAGAAAACCGATCAAGATCAATAAAAAGAAAAAGAAAATAAATAAGAGAAACAAAAATAAAGAAGAATCAATCATTTACAGTCCCACATCTACACCTCTTACTTGGTCATCAGATCTATATGTCCAAGAACTGATGAAGGTCAAAACAAGGCTGGAGATTGTGAAAGCTAGAGAATAGGAAAGAGACCGTAAAATTTCAGAGATCACAGTTGCAAACCAATGTCTAATGGAAGGTAATAGAATTTTAAAAGAACAGGTAACAATGTTACAAGAGGCTCTAGAGACAGGGAAACAAGAATGGAAAAACATGAAAGAAGTAATAACAACAAACAGAGATGTGATAATTTCTAAACAAACTTAGGTAGATACACAGGTATCTCAGCAAACAAACATTTCCAAAGAGAAGGCAAAAATGAACAGTGGGAAAAATAGTCCAAAAGAAATCAAAGCTAGAGCTAAAGACGCTAATGGTTACATAAGGACAGAGGAAGAAGAAGATGCAAGTGATCGTAGAGCACATGAAATAGAACAAAAAGAAAGACAGGACAAAAAAACAAACTTTATTATCAGGGGAATAAGAGATTATGGGAAGAATGAAAGTACTCTCAATTTGACAAGAGACTTTTTGAAAGAGAAACCACATTGGAAAGGGCAAATTTGCCAAGCAAGAAGGGTTGGGAGGATATGTGAAGAGAGGCCTCGACCCATAAAAGTCACCATGGCAAGCGTACAAGAAAAACGTCAGCTTTTGGGCAAAAAGAAACTCTTGAGAGGCTCATACTTCTTCCTCGATGAAGATTTGACCAAAAAACAACAAGAGGAGAGAAGGGATGAAGTAGAGAAAATTAGAACAACAAGAAATGAAGGGAAAAGGGCATGGTTGTACAATGGAAAAGCTGTTATTGCAGTGTTTGGGCCTCTAGGCAAATTAGGGCAGCAAGCTGACAGTAAAGAAAAAACAGAGAATTCAATAATAGAGACAAAAACAACAAGAGCAACATGGACAAAAAGGTGGAAGACTCAAATTTGAGTCTTATGTGCCAAACTGCGTAGCATTCAAATCCTACCTAGGTCTACCTAAGTTTAGTTTGTTGGAATTGTAGAGGTTGTTACCCTTGGAGGAGGGGACTTGGGTTAGGGCCTATTGCGAAAGGTAGAGACATAATTTGTCTCACGGAAACTCATGAGCATGATGGTTGCAAAACTCTTATGTTTGACAGTTATTTGAAGTTGGCAGTTTGGAACAAGGTAGCAGAAAATGGCAAAGGGTATGGGGGAATACTAGTTTTAGTGAAAGAAAAAGAAGGCCGTCACATTCAGTTAATTAAAGAAGATGCAAATAAACAATATTTATGGTTGAAAATATTAGAGAATGAGAATAACATAAGAATTGTAGCATGCTATTTTGCCCCTCAAGTCTCAAAAACTTACAAAAATAAGGGGCTTGACAGCAAGGATCCATATGCAGCTTTAAAACAAGATATTGCTGTGTACTCTCAGCAGGGAAAAGTTCTTTTAGTGGGAGATTTCATGCTAGAACAACAAATAATCAAGCTAGCATCCTTTGTTGCAAAGAGGATAACGATCCTATTTGGTTCACTGAAGAGGAGAATCCCCAATGGATGAGGTGTTTAGAAGATGACAAAGTTAGCAATCATTTTGGAGATAAGTTGCTTACACTGTGTGGGGCTTTCAACCTAATTGTTTGCAATGGTCTAGATAGATGGAAAAGGTCTGGGAACTTCACTTGCAACACATACAATGGGGCAAGTGTCGTTGACTATTTGATGTGTTCACAAAGCTTAGTAGAAAAGATAGATGAAGTTAGTGTTGGAGAGCATATTTGGGACTTAAATCGGACCATAACCCAATTTTTATAAGGTTATTATGGTTAGAAGAAAGACAACATAAGAGGAAAAGCCAATGCTCTCGACAATCACTATCAAGGGGCAAAATTCTTCTAACACAAGAAAATAGTACTATCTTCAAGACAATGTTAGAGAGATTAATTCAGAAAGAGAAAACTGGTTTCAAACACTTCAGTAGCCATGAGTTAACAAATATAATCCAAAGTGCACTTGAGAAGTGCAAAAGAGCAAAAAATAGGAAATCAGAATCAAATTGCTTTCTTGTAAATGCTTGGTTTGATGAGGAATGCAAAATGGCAAGGAGAACCTTGAGAAAGGTAGGAAAAGAGAAGAGGAATGTAAAGTTATATAAGCATATACTAAAAAGGAAAAAATATGAGTTCATGCAAACAAAGAGAGAAGAGTTAATATATTTAAGCAAGAATAATCCAAAGCTTTTCTGGTAGGAACTGCAACAAAGGAAGAAGCAAATTGAAAATAATATTACAGTCAATCAATGGTTTGATTATGCAAGGCAACCCTATGAGAAAGAATCTGAGGTGGAGTCCCCCCCTAGGATCAACACAATTTCAAAGCTCCTCACATTACAGGAGGTGGAGAATGGAATTAAGAAGCCGAAAACAGGGAAATCAAAGGACTTGGTTGAACTTCAAGCAGAGTATCTAAAATGGGGAATGAACGCTCTTGCACCGCACATCATGAAAATATTCAACAACATCATTCAACAAGGATTCGCAAGAGACTAGACAACTAGCCTAGCAATACCCCTTTTAAAAGTGGAGACATTAATAATCCATCCAACAATAGAACAATTATGATCAATTCTTTGTTTGCAAAGCTTTTCGGTAGCATGGTAGAAGATAGAATTAGCAAGTGGGCAGAAGTAAAATAAAAGAGGGCAAGAGGACAAGAGAGTTTTAGGCCGAAACATTCTACAGTGGATCATGGCATCACGTTGAGACACATTGTTGAAAAGGTTTGGGAGGACAAAGAAGTATTTTGCTGCTTTGTTGACTTCAAAAAAGAATTTGACACAGTCCCTAGGGATAAGTTGTGGCGTAGAATGGAAGAACTTGAAATTCCTGTGCATTATAGAGCCGCTGTCCATAGACTTCATGAAGTGAAAGTCAAAATTAGAACCTCAGCAGGTATTTCAGAAAGCTTTAGAAGTGACATTGGAGTCAAGCAAGGTTGCCCTCTATGCCCCACTCTTTTTGGTCTATATATTGATAAATTGGAAGAGTGGCTAAATCTGCAAGGTGGAGATGGTGTTCGGTTGGGGGAGTTTGTGATAAAGCTTCTTTTATATGTTGATGATATTGTATTGATTTCTAAATCAGCCCATGGATTGCAAATGCACTTATATGCCCTTGAGCATTTTTGTAGAGCAGTGGGGATGCAAGTCAATACTAGCAAGACCAAAATAATGATTTTTTCTAATAAAAGGAAGCATAGCCAGCATACTTTCTTCTTTGAAGACAACATTCTTGAAGAAGTAAAGGAGTACAAGTACCTTGGGATTGATTTCAACAACAAACTCAATTGGGAGGACTGCAAAAAGAAGAGAATTTTAGGAGGGTGGAAAGCATTATATGCTCTTCAAAACAGAGGTAGAGAGGCAGAGTTATGGGATTGGAAAACGATTAAAGTGCTTTTTGGACTCCTAGTTTGTCCAGTGATGCTATATGGGTGTGAATTGTGGGCTAGCAGCACTCCCGTCTCAAAATGGAAACAAATTGAGAAAATCCAAAAACGCTTGATCATGAGCAAGTTCAAAATAAAAAGTTCGGTACCTTATGAGATAATGCTGAGTGAAACAGGAGCAACTTCCATTGAAGCAATTGCTATGGTGCGGTTCATAAGATACCTAAAAAGAATTGAACAAATGAGAGTAGGTAGATGGCCTAATGTTATCTTCAATGAAGGAATCATTGAAAGAAAGAAAACATGGATGAAACAAAACTACACATGGATGCAAAAATGGGATATCTACCTCAATGCCTGTCCCACAAATAGCAAGGAGCTAAACGATTTTGTTATGGAGAAGTTTCGTAAAACGGTATGGGGCAAAGAGTTGGGTAGAAAGAAGAAATATTACATTGAGGAATTGAACCCTACGTGTGATTTACAACAAAAAGAGTTCATTGGAGCTAGCATTTCGTGGAGGGCAAAGGTTCTTATTGCTCAATTAAGGACCAGCTCACATCAACTTCGGTGTGAAACAGGACGGTGGAAAAGGCCTAAAGAAGCTTGGGAAGAAAGGGTGTACACATTTTGCACGTCTTGGGCTGTGGAATCAGAAAAACATTTCATTTTGGAATGTGATGCATTCAAAGACATCAGAGAAAGTTATGAGAACATGTTAGCATCGGTTTCTTGGCATTGTCTTTTTAGCGAGGAGATTGTTGGAAGGTTGGGTCAGCTCATCATCAATTTGAATAGGAAAAGGACTGAATTACAAAGAGCGAAAAACATGGAACTAATGGTCTCATAGACTATTTTTAGTCTTGTGGACCTTAAAATATCATTTCATTTCATTTAATGGGTGAGTTGAAAAATAGAAAGTGAGAATTAAATGCACATTTATTCTCATCCCTTGATCTAAATGAATCTGAGCCATTGGCTCTTAGGGTTGCTCAAAAGTCATTCAGAGAAACAAAAGGGGGAAAGAAAAGAGAGACTGCATTCATTCTTCATGAGCAGATTGGAGAAAGGAGGTTGAGAGTTGGAGAAAAGTTCTATAGGAGAAATTTGTTGCAGCAAAATGGAGTGATTTCTGGGCAAAGCGGGGCACAAAAATCAAGGCATAGAAGACAACGAAAGGTACAGTATGAACATCATTTAATGCTGTGAGTTGCATGTCATTCTAGAGAAGTTTTTTATTTTTTTTGAAAAATCTGTACAGTCTGTATGGAATCCATACAGTACAATCCGTATTCGTACAATACATATTTTCAGCTTCAAGTGGGCATGGAAATCGAGACACAGTGGGCATGGTTTTCAAGGAGTTTTGGGCTGAAGAGTTAAGTTGTATTTTGCTTGTTTTGTTTTGTTTACAAATGTATTTTTCTTGAACTTGAAAGATAAATAAATTTGAAGAGCTCTCTAATAGGTTTTCCTCGGAGAAGATTGAAGGGGTTTTGCCTGTGTCTAAGTTGACTAAAAATCTGTGTATTTTTATGTGTGTTGCTGGTCTGTTTATATCCATATTTATTTTCAGTATGTGTTGACGGTCCCATGTGTTTTAATCTAAAAATTTCATTTCCAGAATTCTATATGTTGAATGTATGTTTATGTGAAAGGGCATTTAACTGAATGGGAGTGATAAGGTGAAATTAAAACCGGGTTGGGATTGTAGGAAACTTTTTAGTCATCAAATTTCAACGTGGTATCGAGCTACAGGATGAAAATTGCAGTTTGAATAGTAGGCAGTAGTTTGGGACAACAAACAGTGGTTTGGACAACAAACTGAATTTTTGGACAACAAACTCAATTTGGACAGCAAACTGATATTTTGGGACAGCAAGGTGAAATTTCACACAGACTGAACTTTTGGGACAGCAAGGTGCGCTGGAAAGTTCATTTCTCCATTTTCTTGGTTTTGTAAATTTTGGATAGCAAGGTGAAATTTCACACAGACTGAACTTTTGGGACAACAAGGTGTGCTGAAAAGTTCATTTCTCCATTTTCTTGGTTTTGTAAATTTTGGACCGTAGTCATGGCCATGTTCTTAAGGATAGAGGACAGATTGGATGGGATATCCAATTATGTCGTTTGGAAGGACAAAATTCAGACAATGTTTGAAGAGGCAACAGTTTGGGACATAGTGCGACAAGTGGTTGTACCTCCTACTGCTGCAGATGAACTTGCTGAATTCACAAAAAATAATGCAAAGGAAAAAAAGATTTTGATGGACAGTCTGAAGGATCATGTGGTTCTTCAGGTGAGAGGAAACACATGCATATCAGATGTGGACAACTCTAACCACTCTCTATCAGAGTACCAATGAGAGCGGGAAGATGGTACTCAAAGAACAATTGAAGAACATTAGGATGACAAAAGCTGAAAGTGTAGTTTCTTATCTTAGTAGGGTCAAATAGGTACGTGATGATTTGACTGCTATTGGTGAGGTAGTTGCACCCACAGAGTTAGTCAGGATAACTGTAGCGAGACTTTCTAAGTCTTGGGAGGTCTTTGGAGATGCTGTTACCTCTCGGGAGAATCTTCCCAATTGGGACAGATCCTGGGATGATTGTGTGCAACATGAGATACAAAAGACTGACAGTGGTGGGGTGAAGATAACAGATGAGGAGGATGTAGCCTTGATAGCTAGGGGGAAGAACAAAGGGAAGGCCACGAAAGGGGCCTCATCAGAAAGGAGAAGAAGAAGAAGAAAGATACGATATGTCAAAAGACAAATGTTGGGCATGTCAGAAGATGGGACACTATGCTGCTATGTGTCCTGAGAGGAAGAACAAGGGGAAGAAGGGTACTGCAACTTCAGCAGAGGTGGAGCAGTTTGCTTCACAGTTTGACAAGGACTTTGCATTTATTACTTCTACATCTAATAGGAGTACATCATCTGATGTTTGGTACATGGACAGCGGGGCTTCTCGCCATATGCCAGGTGCACAGGAGTTCTTTTCAGAGCTTGCAGAGAGGGCATTTTATATTGAGATTGTACTAGGAGATGACAACATTGTGAGAGCTGTTGGTGTGGGGCTGTGACCTGAGAGGGAGTCTTTGCCTCCTTTGAAGGTCATGGATGTTTTGTATGTTCCGGGGATGAAGAAGAACTTGATTTCAGTGGCTTCTATGGAGGAGAAGGGGTTTGAAGTCACTTTCTCAGGAAGGGAGGTATTGATGCATCCTAGGGGAGCTTCCATCACTTCGGCCAAAGTGAGTGGGGTCTGCTCTGGGAAACTATACAGGTTCAGTTTTCAGTCGGTAGGAGCATTGTTGAGTAGCACATCTGGTAGCACACACTAGTACCACCAGCAGTATAGACTTGTGCGAGTTATGGCCCCAGAGGATGGCGCATATGCATCATGGAGCTTTGAGAGTACTGAGGGAGATCACTACTGGAGTTCCTGATTTTAGTGTCGAGCATTATGAGGTCTGCAGAGGGTGTGCTTTGGACAAGTACACCAAGTTACCATTCCTAGCGAGCGACAACAGATCTACAGGTATACTAGACTTGATTCATACTGATGTTAGTGGTCGTATGTCTCATGTGTCTTTGGGTGGTTATGAGTATTATGTTATATTCATTAATGAATATTCTAGGAGGACTTGGATATATTTCCTGAAGACCAATGGTGAGGATATCAGTCGCTTTAAAGAGTTCAAAGCTCTTGTGGAAAAGTAGACTGGTAGGAAGATTTGGGTCTTGAGGTCGGACAATGGTGGTGAGTACATCGATGGTGGGTTTTTTGACTTCTATGCACAGAAGGGCATTAAGCGAGAGTTCAAGGTTCCTTACAACCCCCGACAGAATGGGGTGTCTGAAAGGAAGAACAGAGCTATTGTTGGGGCTACTAGGGCGATGATTCATGATCAGGGGTTGCCTTTGTTTTTGTGGGTCGAGGCTTGCAATACTGTTGTTTATCTTCAGAACAGGAGTCCTCATAGAGTATTGGGGAATATGACTCTGGAGGAGGCCTTCAGTAGAGAGAAGCCTCATGTGGGACATCTTTGTATCTTTGGATGTCTCACATATTCTTATATCCCAAAGGAGCAGAGGACGAAGCTGGAATCCATGGCAGAGGGGGTATATTTATGGGTTACAACGAGACTTCGAAAGCCTATCGGATCTTCATTCCTTCTAAACATAGAGTGGTGATTAGGAGGGATGTGAAGTTTGAGTAGGAGAGGGCCTATCAGAGATCATGGGAGTATGATAAGAGAGAGTCACAGACTTATCCTTAGCAGGGAGGTTAGGTACAGGGAGCAGGACCTCAGGGTTTTGGATCGACTGGTATAGGAGTTACTTCAGTGTCGGTGACAATTGGGGCACCAGTGGCGAGTTCACTGAGCACTTCTTTAAGGGGTCCATTGGTACAGAGTTCACATGGCACTTCAGCTGACACAGGTACAAGTGCCAGTACAGGTTCTTCGAGGATAGGTGCTGGTATAAGCACACCAGGGTCAGTTGGCAGACCTTCAGGTTCACCAGACTAGGGGGCAGAGGATGAGGTTCCATATGGGGAAGCTTCTTTAGGGAGGAGGAGGCCCAAGTGGCTTCAAGACACCTTGAAGGAAGTGGAGTTTGTTGGTCCTTCAAAGAGGGTGAACAGGGAGAGTGTGCCACCTAAGCGATTTTGCAGTTATGTAGCCAAGGCTACCAACATTGTTGACTCTGAACCGACTAGCTATGAGGAGGCTGCGAGGTATGGAGAGAGGCTATGGTGGAGGAGTATGCCTCTATCATTAAGAACAATGTCTGGGAAGTGGTGCCTAGGTCTAAGGGAAATTCAGTTGTGACTTCTAGGTGACTCTACAAGATTAAGCATGTTGCGGATGGCAGCATCGAGAATTTCAAGGTGAGGTTTGTGGCTAGAGGGTTCTCACAGATAGAGGGAGCTGACTATGATGATACCTTCGCTCCCATAGCTCGGTACACTTCTATCCGGTCCCTTATTTCTATTGCTGCAAAAATGGGTTGGCAGATCCATTAGATGGATGTGAAGACTGCATTTCTGAACAGAGTTATTGAGGAGGAGGTGTATGTTGAGCAACCACATGGATTTGAGGTACTTGGGCGGGAGGCCCATGTATGTTGGTTGAGGCGAGCACTCTACGGACTTAAGCAAACTCTAAGAGCTTGGTATTCAAGGATCAATACTTACTTGCAGTAGATGGGTTTCATGGAGAGTGATGTAGATCCGAACCTATACTACATTGTTGTAGGGGATGATGTGCTCATTCTTGTGTTGTATATTGATGACTTGTTCATTACTGGGGCAGAGAGACTGATTAGTCGTTGCAAGGAGGATCTTGCTATGGAGTTCGAGATGAAGGACATTGGGCTAATGCATTACTTTTTAGGGCTTGAGGTGTGGCAGGAGGAGCGGCATATCTTTCTGGGGCAGGGGCAGTATGCTGTGGATGTGTTGAGTAGATTTCACATGGCAGATTGTAGACCCATGTCTACACCTATGATCACCAACTGGAAGAAGCTTCATGCTTCAGATTCTAGTTTGGTGGATCCCACATTGTATAGGCAGTTTATTGGGTCCTTGATGTATCTGATCAACACTAGGCTAGATATATGCTTTGTAGTGAACACACTTAGCCAGTTCATGGTTGAGCGCAGGAGGGTGCACTAGGTTGCTGAAAAGCACATTCTTCGCTATGTGCAGGGGACTGTTGATTATGGTCTGGACTATAGGCGGGGAGATGGAGTGAGGTTGGCAGGTTACACAGATTCAGATTGGGCAGGGTGTGCTTCTAACAAGAAAAGCGCTTTAGGTTGTTGCTTCAGATTGTGTTCGGTAGTTCTATCGTGGTTGAGTCGAAAGCAAAAGTCAGTTGCTTTGAGCTTTTCTGAGGCTGAGCATATGGCTGCTAGCTAGGCTAGTTGTGAGGCCATTTGGCTTCGCAAGTTGTTGTATGGCCTATTTGATCAGGAGTTGAAACCGACAACTATTCACTGTGATAATTGGAGTTTCATTAAACTCACGAAGAATCTAGTGTTTCATGACAGGTCAAAACACATTGGCATCATATATCATTTCATCAGGGACTATGTTCAGAAGGGGCAGTGAAGCTGTAGTATATATCGACAGATGAGCAGGTGGCCAATGTTCTCACGAAGTCTTTGCCAAGAGGCAAGCATGTACATTTCAGGGACAAGATGGGTGTGGTGAGAAACACTTTCCTCGGTAATAGGGAGTGTTGATTTTTAATGTACCTCGGACAAGTGGTTTCTCATGGGCTAGTCTCTACCTAGGGAAAAATGTCCAAAATAATTCTTTTTCTAAGTGTGACTTTATAAAGTGAAAGTGACTTTATAAGTGGTAAAGTCAATGTTAAATTATAAAGTGAAAAGTGACTTTAGACATAAAGTACAATATGGGTACTTTATTTAATGGGTGAGTTAAAAAATAGAAAGTTAGAATTAAATGCACATTTATTCTCATCTCTTGATCTAAATGAATCTGAGCCATTAGGTCTTAGGGTTGCTCAAAAGTCATTTAGAGAAACAAAAGGGGGAAAAGAAAAGAGAGACTGCATTCATTCTTCATGAGCAGATTGGAGAAAGGAGGCTGAGAGCTGGGGAAAAGTTATGTAGGAGAAATTTGTTGCAGCAAGCTGAAGGTATAGTACGAACAACATTTAATGTTGAGTTGCATGCCATTCTAGAGAAGTTTATATTTTTGAAAATCTGTACAGTTCGTATGGAAATCAGTACAGTACGTATCCGTACAATACATATTTTCAGCTTCAAGTGGGCATGGAAATCAAGGCAAAGTGGGCACAATTTTCAAGGAGTTTTGGGCTAAAGTGATAAATTGTATTTCGCTGTTTTGTTTTGTCTGCAAATGTATTTTTCTTGAACTTGAAATATAAATAAATTTGAAGATCTCTCTAACAGGTTTTCCTTAGAGAAGATTGAAGGGGTTTTTTCTGGGTCTAAGTTGACAAAAAATTTGTGTATTTTTTTGTGTGTTGCTGGCCTGTGTATGTCCATATTCATTTTCAGCAAGTGTTGGCAGTCCCATGTGTTTTAATCTGAAAATTTCATTTCCAGAATTCTATATGTTGAATGTATGTTTATGGGAAAGGGCATTTAACTGAATGGGAGTGATATGGTGAAATTAAAACCGGGTTGGGATTGCAAGAAAATTTTTAGTCATCATATTTCAACAGTCGGTTCCATTGTTGGTCCTCAACGTCTTGATCTTCTTTCTTGTTTGATTATCCACCAATGCTTTAAAAGAAAAAAACCATTTGAACACTTCATCCTTCCTCTTCAGGAAATAGATCCATGTTTTGCATGAGAAGTCATCCACAAAGATTGCATAATATATGTATCCTCCCAATGAGATTACAGGTAGGGCACAAGATAGGTCAGAATGGACCAATTGAAAAATATCAATTGTCTTGCTTTCACTAGAAGGTAATGGTCCCTTTGTATGTTTCCCAGTTGCACATCCTTGACAGACTCCTTCATGGTTCATGTAAAACTCGGGCATCCCTGTGACCATCTTGCTTACCCCAAGTAAGGCTTTGTAATGTAAGTGTGCAAATCTCTAGTGCCATAATTCACGTTGAAGAGAAGTATCACTCGCCAAAGCTCCCAAAGGACTTCCACAAACTTGATAGGGACCATCAACCCTAAATCCAAGGGTAAATGCATCTTTAGGGTTTCTCTGCCAAATACATACCTTTCCATCAATGAATGCTACCTTCAAGCCTTTGTCTTCCATCACAGAAATGGACACTAGGTTCTTTTTCAAATTGGGCACATACAACACTTCTTGTAGATGAATGGTTTGACCTTGATTCAAGTGAAGAGTGATAGTTCCTGCCCCTTTCATGGGGTAGGTGGCATTATTTCCAAGTATGGTCTTTAGATTAGTTTTCTTCTCAACCAAATTTGAGATGGCCTCCTTGTATCCCGTGAAGTGCCTTGAGGCTTCACTATCAATCAACCAATGATCCAAAGTATCCGGAGGAGAGGCAGTAGATAGAGTGGAAACAAGATAAAACTCATCTTGTTTTCTATAACATTACTTTCATTGTACTTGGCATTTCTTGTCCTTTTGGGAGGTCAACCATTTCCATTTTGAACAAAGGGAGCATTCATCTTTTCCTTTGTTGTTGAACCTGTTGTTCCTTTGATTGCCATTGCTTTTGTAATTGTCATTGTTGTTGTCATGATCCCTTGGAGGATTCTTCTTGTGAGGGCACTCTCTAGCATAGCGGTCGAACCTGTTACAATTATAGCATCTTCCTTTTCTTCCTCCTTTGAATCCATTCTTAGATCCTTGACCCTGTCTCTTTGGAACAACATTCTTCTTTTTCGCATGAACGAAGAAAGCAGTGGGTTCATTTCCAATGGAGGACTTATCTCTCTCCATCATCCTTGTCTCCTCTTGAGTGCATCTAGCAAATAACTCATCAAAACCAGGTATCTTGTTGTTGTTGAGAATGGTGGTGGTAAATACTGTGAAAATTCCTACACTGAAGGAATCCCTGCTACAACAAATCTGAATCTACTTCACCTAGTTGATTTTAAATATTCACTAAGTTATTCTTCTGAACACTGAAGCAAATTACTTCTGCAGCCTACACTAATTTAATATTTGATCTCATGAAACAGAAAATAGAGCAAAGAACAAGATACATAGGACACACTTATTTTTGGACATAATAGTCCCTGGAAAAACCCAATGCAGGAAAACCGGTGCAACAGCTCTGAGGGTTTATTATTATGTAGAAGAAATATATGAATACAAATCTAGGATGCTCATCTAGCAATCTTTTATAAAGAAAAAATACTGGCGAAAAATCTGAGTGAGTTTTACCTTAATTCGCCTGGTAGAATTTCGGTTGATCCGGCAACAAGACTGGCTAACCCCGGCTACTTCTGCGCTGGCCCTGCGTTAGCCTTTCAGGCTCTGCGTCAACCTTTCAGGCTCTGCGTCAGCTCTTCTGCCCTTTGTGTCAGTTATCTCGGCAGTTCCCGGCAGTTCCGGCTTCTGCGTGACAAGCAACTTTCCCTTCTGTGTTGTCCCTTTTGGCTCTGCATCAAGATTGCGAGGGCCCAGACTGGCCAAGTGTCAACTCTCTTGGCTATTGCGTTGCCTCTCTACAAGCTCTCTTCGCCTCTCTTTCAGTATTCTCTGGAAAGTCCTTCTCCCGGATTCTCATTGCCCCTTTGTTGCAAGATCTCCCTAATCGATTTTCCTCCTGAGAACTTCTCACCTTAGAAATTGGTTTTCTCAATCTCTGTGTGTGTTTTTCCAAATGAACCCCAAGCCTCCATCTTATACTTTTTTTGTTGAGACTTCAACGGTCGAGATTAAGTTTCTAATCAACGATTAAGATTAAAACATGAATTGATCTGCCTTCTAGATCATTCTCACCCATATTTTGATTAATACCCATTAATATTTTAATTTCCCTAAGTTTAGACTTAGGAACTCCATTAAAAATATTAATTATTTTAATAAAATACAATCCGGGTGGAATTTTACCAAACGGTTTCTGGGTTCTTTAGAACTCATGTGCCTTAGCCTCTTCACCAATTTTCAATGCTAGAGCACTTTCGATGCTACCAAAAACTAACACTCCCTCTTAGTGAGGAAAGTGCTCTAGCAACAATGCCTACTTGCACGCTGCTCTATTTCTGAAGAACCTACTTTCTGCATTGTTGCTGCCACCAACACTGTGCTGCTGCTGCTACGATACTGCTGCCCACGACACTGCCACTGCCATTGCCATTGCTGCATCTATACTACAACTCCCTCTCAAACATTGCATCTGCTATGCTGCTAGCACTGCCACTGCTAACACTGCATCTGTACTGCAACTCAGTTGCTACGAGAAGAAACTAAAAAACATCCAAAATTAACTAAACTTAACTGTGTTCAGCATAATACTATGAATGCTAGAATCTGACTGCTACTAGTCTCTTACCCTCTGAATCTTCTACGCTGCTGCTGACTTCTGCGCTATGCCAATTGTGCTACTGCCAACCTTGCTCTGCGCTGATCAGTCTTTGGTCCCAAGCTACTGCATCTGTCCTCCACACGATCCACTGCATCATCTGACACTAAGTCCATCTCGCTACTGCTGAATCTTGGGCTCTTGTAGCAAGGAATTGATCCAAGAGGTGGATTCCTCAAGGACCGTGCCCACATGTAGTCCTCCCGACTATAACTCAATATCGCTCCATCTCCCTCCTGGAGATGTGTGGGCACTCATGGCAAACTCATCCTCGTCTATCTTTGCGACTGCAACCTTTGGATCATGCTTCTCGTCGTTATCCTTTTGTTTCAAGGGACACTGAGATGCAAAGTGACCCATATTGCCACAGCTGAAACATTTCAGCTTCAAAATGTCCTTCTTCCGCTTCTGCTTCTGCTGTCCCTTCAATGCTAGAGCTGCTTTTTCCTCCTCCTCCTTTGTCTTTGTGCCACTCCCACTGCTGCCATTGAGGTTGACCTTCATTAGGTCCCTACTTAACTCCCCCTATTGAAGAGCCGCCCACATCTCCTCCCATGAAGGTAATTTTTCCCTGCCTAATATGCTTTTGACGAAAATTTGCCATTCTTCCGAGACTCCATTCAAGGCTATCCTCACCATCGCGGTTGGCTAAGGAGTGGACCCCACTGCAGCAAGATGGTCTCTAGTGTCCTAAAGACGTTGAAGATAGAGGTTCACCCCTTCTCCTTTCTGCATCAAGGTCCACTGCAACTTCTGCTTTAAATACATCTTTCATTGTTTGGAAGAGCCTTCATACAAAGACAACAAGGCTTCCCACATTTCTCGGGCTGTATCCTTGCCCTACAAGTGTGAGACCACATGATGTCGAACTCCATCGAGAATGAGCCTCTTTGCCTTCCCCTGCTCGACCTTGTACTTCTTATTTTGATCGTTGTCAACAGGAACAACTACAACACTTTTGACGTAGGCCTCAAGATCATATTCCTCTAGAACAGCTAAGATTTTGGTCTTCCATATGACATAGTTGGAAGCACCTTCCAACCTGTCCTGATCTCTGAGCCCATGTGATGCCATTTCACCCAACTGTCGAATTGACTCCTTTATTCGCTGCTTAGCACTGCTCAGCAAGTGAGAATTTTGAACTTTCTGGTGGGAAGTTCTCTGAGGTGAAAATTCCCCTTCTATGTGTCTTCGTTCTTTTTCAGCAGAATTCTACTCTGACAGAAACTGTGCCCTTCAAGAACTGCGTTGAAGCTCTACGTCACTCCCTCTGCCTCTGCAAACTCACGAACTAGAAATCGGACCTCTCTGTCGTCTCACTTAGAGAGAGATTTCCTCGGATCTGCTTCTCGGCAAGGACTGCACAATCCCTTCAAGGGGATTCGAATTGCTGCCAAGTGCAACTTTCGACCTTATTTCTCAGCACTAGATTTGCCGTTCTTGTTTCAAAACCAATGCTCTGATACCATGTGAAAATTTCTACATTGAAGGAACCCCTACTGTAGCAAATCTGAATCTACTTCACCTACTTGATTTTAAATATTCATCAAGTTATTCTTCTAAATACTGAAGCAAATTACTTCTGCAGCCTACACTAATTTAATATTTGATCTCACGAAACAGAAAACAAAGCAAAGAACAAGATACATAGGATACACTTATTTTTGGACACAATGGTCCCCAGAAAAACCCAATGCGGGAAAACTGGTGCAGCAACTCTGAGGGTTTATTATTATGCAGGAGAAATATCTGAATACAAATCTAGGATGCTCATCTAACAATCCTTTACAAAAAAAAATACTGGCAGAAAATCTGAGTGAGTTTTACCTCACTTCACCCGACAAAATTCTGGTTGATCCGACAACAAGACTGGCTAACCTCGGCTACTTCTGCGCTGGGCCTGCGTCAACCTTTCAGGCTCAGCGTGAGCCCTGTGTCAACGCTTCTGCCCTCTGCGTCAGCCATCCCGGCTGTTCCGACAGTTCCTGGTAGTTCTGGCTTTTGCGTGACAGGTAACTTTTCCTTCTGTGTTGGCCCTTCTGGCTCTGCGTCAACAGTCAAGACTACCTGGGCCCAGACTGGCCCAACGTCAGCTCTCTCGGCTACTGCACTGCCTCTCTGCAAGCTCTCTTTGCCTCTCTGTCAGTGTTCTCCAGAAAGTCCTCCTCTCAGATTCTCATTGCTCCTCTCCTGCAATATCTCCCCAATCGATTTTCCTCCTGAGAACTTCTCACCTCAGAAAATCGATTTCCTCAATCTCTCGAACCCCAAGCCTCCATCTTATACTTTTCCTGTTGAGTCTTCAATGACTGAGATTAAGTCTCTAATCAACGACTAAGATTAAAAGATGGATCAATCTGCCTTCTGGATCATTCTCACCCATATTTTCTAGGTGGAATTTCATCAAATGGTTTTTGGGTTCTTTAGAACTCATGTGCCTTATCCTCTTCACCAATTTTCAAGGCTAGAGCACTTCCGATGCTACCAAAAACTAACAAATACATCCCATGGTCTTGAAAGACCTCCAAGTGCAATGAGAGTGAGCTCCCTCTCAACAATAACTTTTCCAATAGATATTAGGTCATTCTTGATTTGAGTTATTCTCATGAAGTATGTTTGGATAGACTCCCCTTTATCCATCTTGATATCTTTCAACTTTTTCTTGAGAAAGAGAATTTGATTTGCATTGTTCACTTTGAACATCCCAATCAACTTATCATATATTTCCTTAGGAGTTCCCCATCAGAAATATAGGAAATCAAATGCTTTTGAATTGAGTCAATCAAAATTTTCTTAGCTTTGACCTCACCTTTTCTATACTTTGTTTTAGTAGCAGCCGATGCATTTGAAGGAGGCTCCACCACTTTTCCTTGCACATAGTCCAATACTTCATGCTCCTCTAAAGTTAGGTCCAATGTCAACTTCCATGCATGATAGTTAGATTTTTCATTGAGCTTGTTTTTAGACTTGAAGTAAGATGTAGAGGCCATGGAGACTTGTCCAATAATCTTTGTCCAATAGATCTCTTAGTGATTGTTTTTCTTCTCTTGCTTGGGCTTTGTCTTCACCTGGGTTCTGATTCCATGTTAATTTTAGATAACAAGTGTATGTTCTTTGCTTGCAACAATTACTTCAATGTTCTTTTATTAGCCCAATGATAATTTCCACTTATTTTCCAATAGCAATCACATTAACCATTAATCACATTGACAGTAGTTGTAGATATACATAAACAATAAATTTCAGAAGACAAGAGAACACCAATATTTGGCTAATCTCAGGGAAAAACCCCAAGATGGGGAAAACCCTTGATCAATTCTTTTTATTATAAATATCAAATGTTCAGCAGAGAGAGAGTACAATAATAATTAATACCACTGTCCAAAATAGCCCAGTCAAATCTGCAATTCTGCCCTCAGTGAACATTAGTCAAATTCTGCCCTAACTAGAAAGTCAACAACAATCAAAGTCTGGTCAAATTCATCCAAAACAACTTGGTCAAAAGAGAGAGAAACTTGGTCTTTCATGCTGGTCAAAGTCAGCCCAAAACAGTCAACAAATCAGCAGTCAAACTCAGTCAACCTGAAGTCAAACCTATGGTCAACATAGGTCAAACAGCCCATAATTCCTTGGTTTCTGTTGCAGTCAATGCAGCCTGCCCAAACAGAATTGTTCCTTCAAAAATCGCAGTCAAAACAGGTCAAAATTACTTTGGTCAATGCTGGTCAAATTCAGCTGAAACAAAAAGCTCAACGTAGTCAAAGTAGCCTCCTGAAATCCACACGTGTGAGAGAAAGACAGCTTCCTGCAACTTGTATGACCCAATAAGATTAGTAGAGAGAAGATATAATGAGTTGTGATGATGCCAAATCAGGTTTGAGGTCACTCTTATTTAAATGCATTGGAGGAGGGTCAATTTGTCCAACTTTACCCCAAGCCGACCTTGACAAATTGCACAGGTGTGGGCTTGACTTCAAAAACATATTTCCCTTGTCCAAATTTAGTGATCTTTAGGTCGATTTTGGTCCTCTCGAAAAGAGGAATTCAATGTAGTGTTGCATTAATCGCCAAAAAATCGCGATAAAATCGTTTTATCGCGATTTTTTCAAAAAGAAGATAAAATCGGGGGTTTTTTTTGGCCGATTTTTTGGGAAAAAAATCATGGGGGAATTTTTTTTTTTTTTAATATTTAATTATGAGGAGGAGGAGGTGACTCAAGCTACCCCTGTCACAAGTAGAGGACGTGGTCTACCTCTTATAGCTCCTAGTTCTTCAGCTTCTAGAGCACAACAGAGTTTACTGCCAACTCCACCGACATCTACATCTAGAGGGGCAAAGGAAATCAGTAGTATTAGACTTTAGTTATTTGGTTCATTTCATTATGACATTATGACTCATGATATGAGATACATTATTATATTTTTTGTTTATATTTTGAGGCTGAGTTGGGAGTCATGAGTCAGGGCTTACTATTTAGGACATGATTCACTGTTATGTGTGATGTGGCACTAGAAATGATATTAAACATCTTATATATTAGTTCTTTTATCATATTTATGTGTCAATATATTTAATCTATGTTGTAGATGCTTTAGATATTAAAAAAATTGCAAAAAAATGAATATTTTTGTATGTTACGATTTTTTCCTGATTTTTACTGATTTTTTCCCGATTTTTACGATTTTTCCCGATTTTTTCCGATTTTTTCCCTGCGCCAATAATATCCCGATAACGATTAGTGCAACATTGATTCAATGCAATAATTATCTCCATCAAATGAGCTGTCCAAAGTGGAATTTGTCCCTAGTTGCACAATTTAACAAGTACCCATATGAATGAGGACACTTGTTTCCAGATACCCATATGAATGAGGACTTTTGTTTCCTTCTGAAATCTTTCCACATTATATACAACACAGACCAAAACTCTTATTTCTCGGGTGCTACATATATCCCTTCAAAATCAACATGCCTCACTTAACATGGAGATGGAGTCATTATTAACAACCTGGATAATCAATCTTGGACTCAGAGGCATCTTCCTGGAATCTACCCTCAATTTCCAGCACAGATTGGCAGCTGCCGGGTTTTTGTCATATCCACCTTTGCATCTATGCTTTTGTAAATATAAAGGCAAGGCCAACTGCACAGTTGCAAGGCTGAAGCTTTAGAAGTCTCCTTCTGCATGGTGCTTCAAAACTGAGTGGAAGTAACGAGGCCTCACATAAATTTGTGAAGGAACACAACGTTATTATATTCATATCATTGTTCATATAGTGGAGAAAGATGTAGTGGAACAAGAATCACATACTGTTTAGATAGTTACTATAATCATGGATGGGACGCTGTTGAGAGGATCCTTTGGTATTGGTTACAGGATCAGTTTCTGGTCACAACCATTGGGCAATATGATTTACTACTCAATTACACCTGAAGCATATAAATCTATTTCAAAAGAGAGATTTTTTGTGCTTTTCATTTCTCATGTTATTACAAGTTTTATCTACAGATGTTTTGGTCCATGATATTAATTACTATTTTGTATAAATATGAGAAATTTTGTTTGTTAATATTAAGTCAGCAGATTCTAAATATTAATGTACAGATTGAATCTTGCAGATGCAAGTTTGGAATCCTGTAGCTTTTGTGAAGCAGATCTACGGTCAGCACATTTACAGGTTTGAAGAGCCTTTCCAAAATGGGCATTTTTTATTTTGATTGACTTTGAGTTTGGTTATGAAGGTGAAAGGAGTGGAAACCTTGATGTTCATGAATTGCAGTATTCTTCCTTGAATTTGAATATTGATGTTGAATAATTGCAGTAAGAGAAATTTTATTCAAATATTACCAAAGACAATCTAAAATATGCCTCCAGCGACAGAATTTTGATGCAAACAAGAATGTTTGATAACTAAAAATAACCAATGTAAATGAAATACAAAATCCTTAAAGGACTAATAATGTATTGAATATGATATTAGTTGATTACAGTGAGGGCCCCGTGTATAGAATACTTAAAATGATGTTTCCCATGAAGAATTCTGTCTTTTAGATAGGCACGTTTATACAATGTTACCTTTATTATTATTTATAAGACTTCATTAATTCTACTTTATACTTAGTATTAATTATTACCTTTTTATGTTCGTTATAAATTTCTAGGATTTTTGTATGTTCTTCAGCTTGCTTGGGTTCATAACTTCAATTTTATTTTTTATTGAATTCAATTTTTTTTCCAAAGAAAAAATCGAACTTTTTATTACTGGGATAAAAAGTTACATAGTATATGCCGAAGCATTCATTTTGCTCTATAATCTGCGGATCATAGAGCTCACTGGCTGAGAATTCAGTCCAGCTAAAAGCAAGTAGAGAGCACCCCTGAGCATATGCACGGCCTCCTCATATGAGGAAAATATCAGCCCAGTGCTTGTCAGAGATGTTTAGCAGCAACAATAAAAGCCAAAAAAATAGAAACCAAAACTTCATGTGAAAAGTGAGAACAGAGGAGCTAGACTTGAGAGGTCATGTCTTCCTCCCCTTTTTCTTCTCGACCTTTCGCCACTGTCCTTGGGACGGGGTTATGGGAACAAGTTGAAGTGAATTTTCTTCGCCAGGTCTGGGGTTTTCCTTGTCTGAGTCTGAGGAATCTGAAGAATGTTGCCTTTTGGTTCCACTGATTTCATTTGAGCTCTTTCCGTATTGTAATTCCATGGGTTCTTGAGTAGTAGTCTTCTGTGTTTCCGTTTGGATTTCTGTTTGACTACTTTCGTTTGGTCCAGGTACTTCTTCTTCCTCCTCTTCCTCCTCTTCCGAATCTGAATGGTTGAATTTCCATCCCTTTTGTTGGCTGCCAGTTTTCTTCTTTCTGTGACTGTTCTTTTTGTATTCTGGACATGCATTTTGGAGATGACCAGTTTGCCGACATATTCTGCATCTAAAAGCTGTATTTTCATAATCTAATGACTGCATCCAGCTGCGATCTTTGTGTTTCAGTTTAATGCTACCCGGTAATCCTTTACTGAGATCTACTTCCACGCATATGCGTGCGAAAGTAAAGATTCTTTCTTCTATTCTTTGTGTATCCATTTTGATGTATCTACCTATGGAGTTCCCTATGCTTGCCAGAACCTTTTGGTCCCAGAAATGGAGAGGGAGGTTATGAAGGCGAACCCATACAGGCATCTTTGAAACAACAAAGGTGTTTGCATCAAATTCTGGGAACCATGGGGTTATAAAAAGACCCGAAGATCCCCAAAACCAGGGTCCTTCCTGAATCACAAGATCTCTGACTTCTGGTGATTGGAATTTGACTATAAAAAACCCTTTGGAACAGAGATGAATCTCACAATCCAGAGACCATTTTGTGAGGATCCAATGAAACAGATCAAAAGGTTTAGGCCAAAATCCGTTAAAATGACATATGATGGCTTTCTTTTCATAGCTGTTACATACCTTCTCTGCTTCTGTTGTATCGATTGTTAGTTCTGGAATGTGCTGCAATTGCTCCACTATATATGGGCTTGGTTTTGTTCCAGCCTGTTTTGGATCTGTTGGAGAAGCTTTTCCCCCTTGTAAAATATGCTTGTAAGATGTTCCTTCACTTCTGTGCTGCTGGAGAGGATCTGGAATGTGATTTGATTTAGATCCGTTGCCTCTTTCTGTTGGTTTGCTAGTTGCTGCACCCCCTCGTAGTCTCAAATTAAGAATGATTGTAGATCCTGGCTTAATGTTGTAATCTTTTATGGATCTGGGGTCCTGTAGCGATCTGCCCCCTGCTAAAAGGTGTTGCTTGCCAACCGGGTAGCCGATCTGATTGGCAATGGTGTTTTTCAGATCACTTACGTTGTCTGAAGCAGAAACCCAGATTAATGTTGAGTTCCCCTTGGGTGTTCTAACGAAGATCTGGAAACAATTAGGAGTTATCTCAGCACCGCTAGGATTGGCGCTTTGAGACCGGACATCAATCTGGTGATCCTTTCTTTCCACTAAAAAGGCTTCGATTGCTCCTGCCCGCCTTGCCTTACACAGATCAGGAGTGATCTTTGCACTGAACATCCTCTGCTCCTTGGATACACGCTCGATTCTCTTCGCGGGCTCCTTCAGCCCATGCCGCTCCCGTGCATCTGACAAAACCATGTCTGGCCTCTCCAGGTCAGCTATGACGGTCCCGTCGACCCTTAACATATTCTGTTCAATTAATTCCAGGTCTGCCCTGCTTGCCAGATCTGACTCGATCAAATCTACATCAGGTTTGTGGAGCAAGATCTGGTCGTGGTGCCAGATTTCCTTCCACCAAGGTGCGGGAATTGAGAAGTTTCCCGCCTCCCCGATGGTTGGGCACTTGTTCCTGGTCGTCGAAAGCCCGAGGCAACCGATTGCTGCCTTGATCTTATGAGCAAAGCTGTGGATCAGCCATATCTTGAGGATCTGCGCCCCTTCTGATCTATGCAAAGAAAACACCACTACAAAAAGATTAGAATTTATTCCAGATTCAAACCCTAGCGCTGCAATCCCGAGATCTATTTCCCAAACAGCAGTAGAGCTTCGATCTTGTCCCGCGTATCTTCTTCCCTTCGCTTGCATAGAGTCCGCAATGGTGATCGCCTCATAGTAGACGTCGAGGCTGTTTTGCAGTCGTCTTTCATGTCTAATCTTGGATGCCTGCTCCCTCATCTTTACCATGTTGCCGCCACTGAACTCCTTTCGAGGTGATTCGAGCCAGGGGCCTCTGGATTTGACAAAGGAAGCCCCAGGGAAGGGTTCCTTGATCGTTGGCTGCTGCTTTGTCAGTGCGAGCTCCATTCCGTTTGCAGCTTCTCGCGCTTTCCTCTCCTCTATTGAATTCAATTTTGGGATGACCTTTTGCATTATTTTCCCAAATAATAGTCACGTTACCACTTTCATTTACACTTTTGTTTCATCCTTTTTGGCTGTAGGTGCTTTATTTGATTTCTCCATTGACTTTGTTTTGTTATTGTTACACATTGGCTCCTGGATTTATGTCCATGTCACTCTTGCACTATGTTCATGGAAAAAGGACAAAAGGAGATCATAACGAAATTGTCAATGGCACTATTATAAAATAAATTTGTTGTGTAAAACCAAGTTAGTATACTTTGCTTATTTGTGCTCCTAGATTGCAGCAATAGATCTTCTTAAAATGGAGTTAGAAAAGTTGGAGTGCTTTGACCAAGGGTGGAGCTAATAGTCATTTGGAATAGCCTTAGACTATAAAACTATAATTATCAGAACTAGAATTGAGATTGAGACTGGACTTGCCAAAATCTTTAATTGGACTAGAACTGGGAAATTAATTAAAAAAAATGGTTAATATTCAAATTCTAATAAAAAGATTATATGGAAGGAACACGGCACAATCAAATTATTATTTAAGACTGGACAGATATAAGTTATCCCCAAAGCTGAGAGTGTTGGTATGAAGAACTCAGGAGTAAGAATATAGCACAGACACCCTTAGCAAAAAGCCAATAATGTTTGACGCTATTGTTGGGTCTTTTGTTTTTGTAAGCAATCTTGATCAATTTTGCTAGAAAAGAGCTGCGGAGATAAGAAGTGCAAGCGGAAAAATGAATGGATAAATAGGCCAGAAAATGGCAACAGAAAGAAGAAAGTGGCAAGCAGAGAAAGAAAACAGTTACATTGGAACTCGCCAAAGCTGTGGAAGAAGGATCGAGATGTTAAGTCTGAAGGAATCAAGTGGAAAGCGGACCAAGCAGTTAGATCTTGTTAAGTTGGCTAAATTAGACCAAATCAAGGGAGTGTGGACAAGGCTAAAAAGGAAAAATCTATATATATCTGCACAAATCGAGCTGCAAGAGAGAGATTAAGGATCAAGGTCATCAGTCTATTGGAATAAAGACTCAGCTTTCTGTGTGTCCTATTGTATTTTGATGTAACCGGTCTTGAAACAAGAATTTGGCCAAAGTCTTTAAAAGATCCAGCAGTGTCTTTGCGGATCTGTAATGTAATGGTTGTAATTTTGGGGCTATAGTGGGAAGGAAGTTTGTTACAGGGTTCCATATGGATGTGTTTATGCACAACTGATGTTGATTTATCTAGTCTCTTTAAATTTTTTAAAGTTGTTTGTTTATTTCTGTCATGCTTCTATTTTTCATTACACACATTCTGTGACAGAATATGAGTTCAATGTAACTTTTAACTGTTAGAATGAATCTTGTTGCCGTCTAAACCCCAACACATCGTTTTAAAATCTCGACACTCCTTGGCTGAGACCTTCTTCCCTTGCAGAGGATTGAAAATGACGATGTTACACTAGACTATGATGGACTCCTTTGTTGGCACCCTGAGGTCGAACCCTGTGTGAACACTATAAAACTTTTCTGCCAACAAATGGTCCCATTGCCAGGACCCAAACGTCAATTGGGGTTCTAGATAATGATGACAAAGACTCTCAAGAGTAGTATTTGGGAATGGTGGGAAGAGAAACTTGATTCATTTATTCTTCAGTAGGCTCAGTTGAGATAGGAGAACCTAGATTGGGTTAGGGACAAGATACTATTTGCAGAACCCGCATGTGATTAGTACGAAATTCTCTGGTGTAAATTCCTTGACAAGCTATATCTTTGGTTGAGTAGATTGCAACACAAATGGGGAATTGGGAGACTCGGCTGAATATTCAGAACTTGGACCACAACTGATTTGGCTGCCTTACATCGACTAGATAATGAAATAACTTGCGCCGTTGATTTTTGGGTGCAAGCCACTTTGGAAGGCTATATCATTGAGTTTGTTGTCGAGAATCACCAATCATTCTGTAAAGCTGAAGCAATTTTTAACTATGGGTTGCAAGGTAGATTATTAAATGGAATTCGTTTGTGGATTAAGGCTCTTATGATGGAAGAAAGATTATTTCCATTCCAGGAAACCAATATGGCAACATAAAATCCTTGTCCTAGGGGTAGGGTTTAGGGGAGAGATGCTGGTTAGTTGTAGAAGATGAGGGGAAGTTATGATGGATGTAGAAGAGTTGCAGAAGGCATTGGACTTTAGAGCGCTTAGAAGGGAAAGGATAGCTGATGACTGGAGGGAGCATAAGTTGCGTAAGATTAGGAGAATACGAAGAGAGTTGCAGCAAATAGGTGAAGTAATGGGCAGTCCAAGGTTGTGGATAGGAGAAATGGGTAACTCGGAGTTGTGGAATGTGGAAGTCGGTGAGGGATCTGTCTAGTGAAATAGTAGCTAGAAGAGATGGGACAGGAGACTAGACTAGAGATAATGGAGCCCACCAAGAATCAAAAGCAATCAGAATACCAAAATTGCCAAGACAGCTGATCAAAATGATTGAGCAGAGTACCCTCTTGGATGACAAGATGCATTTTGTCATGAGGAAGTTATTTCTTGAACATGATTCATTCCCTGCAAGTAGCAGTTCGCAAGGTAGTAGCACAACTAGTTCTCTCCCTAACCTCCCACAATACTTTATATAAATTCTGTTAATTTTATTTCAAAGTTAGTCAAAACATTAAAATTTCAGAAAGCTGATAAAGTGTATGTAGCTTGTAGCTCTAGTAGTTTTGTTAATCCTGGTAGTTTAGGTGGTAGTACTCAATTACAATCTACAACTTGTTTGCAACCTGGTTCACAAGGATTAGTTCTAGTTTTGGTTGGTCGTCTACCAATGTCTGGGAATGTGGCGGGCTTGTTCACTCAATATCTCGAGTTTGCGTGACAAGGAGATGAAGATGCAAAACAACATTAGTATCTGTGCGAAGCCATCTGGAGGGCCAGACAGACCCCAAATGCGTCAAAGATTATTGGGGTTCAGACAATTCTGCAGGATAGAGCGCTTCGATGGTTCATCAAGTGGTCAACACTAAATCAAAATTCAAATTTGGATACAGCTAAACAAGAATTTATTAAGGAGCATAAGCTTCCTCAAACAGAGCAACACGATTTAGCTGAGTTATGGGATATCAAATATTGAGAGGAAGAAATTGCATGGGAATGCATGCAACGGTTTAAGGATGTAGTTGGAAAATTGACTTACCCTATTCATCCACATCATCAAAAACACTGGTTCATTAAAGCATTATTATCATTGACGAGGATTCCCTTTAACACAGCAAAGGATTGATACTATACAAGATGCGTTGGAGCATGCTATGAAGATTAAGGCAATGGTGGGGTATCCTCATTATTACAAAATAGGATCTGCCTCTAGTGACCCTGCTATCATTGGTTTATAACGTTAGATTGCAGATCTAACTGAGAGATTGAAGGATATGAATGCTGCAGGGCCATTGCATCTACAAGTTTGGTGTCCCATATGTCATGTTGAAGGGCATCATGCTACATAATGCCCAAGGTCAGGGAATGCAGGACCTTCCACTACACCCATGGGACCACCTTCGCCATAGTTAGGACCTTCTAAAAGGGTCACAAAAGTTTCAACCATTGTTCCTTATTAGGGACACACTCAATATCATGCCTGCCCTCATCACCGAGATACATTTTCTAATGTGTTGTGACTTGTGAGATATGCTGCACTTATGGCCATGCACCTCGATGTTGTCTTATTTTGCAGAAGTATTCCAATGTTCCAAATAACTTTTTTTTGTGAGTTTTGTGGGTCTTCGACTCACCATATCGACCAGTGCAAAGCTTTGGACGCTCTTGGTGATTGCCTAAACTGTACTACATTTTGGTTTAATGAAGCTCCTTGAGGACGAGGAGGAGGTGGCTTAAGGGGAGGAAGAACTGGAGGGAGAGGTCTTGATTTGGTGCTATAATTGTGATCAAGAAGGCCATGTTGCTCGTGATTGTCCCTTGCCAAGGAGGCCTTGGTGTTCTCATTGCCGAGTAAATACTCATGCTACTGAGGATTGTCGAGAGCTAATTACTCGTTGGGAAGAGCGTAATTGACAAAGTTGTGCCAATCTAAGCAACGCAGAACCAAGAGTGCTTGAACCTTTTTCTCAGCCACTATTAAAATTATCACTAGAGGAGGCAAGCGTACTGGAGCTGACAATGGGGTGCCTGAACAACCTACTATTATAAAAACCTACTATTATAAAAGTTGCATCTCCGAAGAAATTGTATTATCCTCTTCAACAGAAGGAGTATTAAAAGGGTGTCATTGAGATTTTCAAGCAATTAATTTCCTCCTATAGTCTGCGAGTAGAGCAGCAAGAAAATGGAAAAATGGAGAGTCCTCAATTTTTAAAAGAGAGATCTCAACCTATAATGAAATGGCTCAAGTTATGTCTGCATATTATGAATGACGAGCAATTGTCTGGTCAGTTGTGCAAGAAACTGAGAAGTGTTGTAAAGGATGAAGAGTTCTCTAAATGGCCCATTTCTGCTAACTTACTCAAGCGACATTCCAGACGTGTCCGCCGCAATAAGCGTAGAACAGGAAGGGAGTTCCATATTGATGCACAAATTGTTGGTTATCAGATCAAAGACACTATGTTAGATCTAGGTTTCGATGTGAATATTTTCTTGTGGGAAACTTGGAGGCATTGGGAAGACCTAAGTTCGTATTCTCTCCTATTGAGTTGCGTGTGGCCAACCAGTACTGCATTCTCACCATTGGCTGTCTAGAGGATGTAGAAGTTGATATCGCTGGAGTGATGACATACGTAGACTTTGAAGTCATTGATATTATGGGTGACAAAGAGCCTTAGCTAGCTCTATTGGGAGTAGACCAAGCATTTGAAGACTATGCCGTTATTGATCTTAAGCAAGAAACCATGACCTTCGAAGTGGACAGAGTCAGAGTCATCCAACCATTGGATCCCTATCAAGGTCCAAGATTTACGGTGCCCGTTGATGATGTAGAGGAGCCTAATGTCCTGGATCAGTTGTATCAGTTGACTGTAGGGAAGAGGGAGGATTATATTAGTCCTACAACAGATGGTTCTCTTAGTTAGAGGAGTTTTCAACATATTGAAGCTGGTTCAAATGTTGTGCTGGATGACTGGCAACAGGGAGATCATGAGCTGCACTCTAGACGTTGTGCAACTGTTCGTTGTGCTAGGTGGATCGAAAGGGAGGTAAGAAACTTCCCTACTTTTAATGGTATTGGTTCAATCACTGATTTTATTAAAGAAGTTGAGTTGCACATTGAAGAAAATCAACTAATTCCCTTAATGGATGTTGTTTTACAAGCAACACCTGCAAGATGGTGGGGAGCTCATCGTAACAAATTCCAAAATTGGGATTCTGTTAAGTTTGCTATGCTGTGCCAGTTCATTGTTCCTGAAAAGAGCTCATATGCAATCCCTATATATGAGGGTTATGCTAGCCCTCAGAAGCATGTCTAGATTTACAACGTTGTTTGGACAAAGGCTGGATTTCCTGCTACACTGTGGGTGCATCAACTTATGCATACATTGGGCACATTTCCGCAAGCCTTGTATTTAAAAGAAGAAATGAAGAGACAAGATGGTAGTTGGGATGCACTGATAGCTGAACTTTATAGTGACTTTTTCTTCTCAGACAAGGATGCACAGATAGTTGAAGCCGTGAAAGCAATTAAGAGGGTATTATTCTCTATCGGAAAGTCAATTGCCGAATTTATCCGTAGTGTAAGTTGCGGGATGCTATATGAGTTAGGATTCCAACAAGCTGTCGCTTGTGGTAAAATTATTAAAGAACCCGAAGAGGATGATTTGGAGCCGAGGCATTTATACTTCAAGGAATATGAAGGTGAGAGGAGTATTAAAAATGGTCCTATTAGAGATGCTTTGCATCTGAAACCCTTAAGTTTTGCACAAGCACAATATTGGAACTCAAGACGAACCCATGTTGGCTTCCATTGGCGAGTATTGGGATGAACAAACTACAGAGGAAATGTTTGATTTGTTGGAGTATGAGGAGCTATTCCATACGTCATTTTCAGAACTTAAAGGCATAAAAGGGGATTTGTGGGAGATGACGATTGTTCTAAAACCGGATGCTAGGCCAATTAAGCATCGACCATATTGTCTGAATCTGCGAGTCAAAGAAAAGGTTAAAAGATAAATTGATAAAATGCTAGTTCCCAGACTCATATTTCTTGTTGATGAGGTTGAGTGGATCAATCCCATTGTCATTCAAGATAAGAAAGATATGGATGACATCAGGGTTTCTGTATAGTATTGTAGTCTTAACAATGCTTGTGTTCATGATCCATTTCCCACTCCATTCAATGATGAATTGCTAGACAATGTTGGAAGCTTCTCGAGATAAATAATCTCTAGGACATTTCATTCATATAACATTGGCCCATACATTTAATAACTAAAACATAGCTCAATTCCACATGACAATAATGCAACAACTAGCCCTAATTATAGCAGTATGCAGCGACAAGAATAACAATGATAAAAAAGCACTTACAACGTTATAGAGTATATCCAACCAGCAATTCATTTGCATAACAAAGCTCCAAGATAAGAGAAATATCATAAATCCATACATCAAAATTCATCCATCTCCAACAAATATCTTGCAAGGAAAGAGTGTGAAAATTCTCTAAGACTAGAGAGATCCCAAGTCAAGTTATGATACAAATGAATGTATCTAACATCAATATATAGCCTCCTAATGAGTTCGAATTAGCCTATGGGCCCCTAAAGATAAAATAATGTGCAAATAATAACTCCTAGTGCTGACAAGCCCACCATAATAGCTCATAATGTAAAAACAAGCCTCACAAGGGGCCAAATAATGGATGTATGCATGTTGTAGGGCCCTCTAAAGGCTCAATAACATCCTGAAGTACCATATTGAGGAATAAATTCCTCAGAATATGATGGACAAGGGGGTGGCCCCTTGTTCTCAAAGTAATAGACCTGTGGTGCTCTCAATGTGTCTGAGGGCACATCAATGACCCCATTGTTGATTTGTGGTAGCATCAAATGTGCTCTAGCCATGAAAATTGGTGGAGAGGCTAAGGCACATAAGATCTCCAAAACTCAGAAATCGTTTTGGGAAATTCCATCCGGTTGGAGAGATCTTAAAATAATTAATATTTTTAATGGAGTTCCTAAGTCTAAACCTAGGAAAATTAAAATATTAATGGTATTAATATAAAACTGGGTGAGAAGGTTCTAAGTTACGAGGATCAAGCCAAATCTAATCTTATCCATTGATTAGGGACTATGTCACCTGACACGGGGATTCGAGACATGTAGGATTCGGGATTCGTGGTGTCGGATTCGGGACATGCTGACCCCCGGAACAAGACACGTTAGGACACGTTATATATTATTTTATTAAAATATATATATATATTAAGAATTAGTTATTAGCATATTTCTTACACAAATTTTAATTAATGATACAAATTTATTGATTTCAAACATAGATCTTCATCTATAGCTATTAGCATGCATAGTACATACAAAATTCAAATAAATGTCAGTGGTACTGGTCACATAAATGATAAATCTATTAAAAATTTAAATCATGATTCATAATTCATAACTGAAAGACAACTTACAACTACAAGATAGTAAGATAAACCACTGACAACTGTAGTTTTCTCATTAAGTCATCAAATCAAAATCTGTTACATAGGTAGTGTTGGTGCAATGCCAATGGCAAATAGAAATAGAAAATATAAAACAACTATAGGTATACAAGCCTCAAGGCATCAATCAGCATCAGAATCAGCATCACTGTCCCCATCATCATGGTCCCCACTGCTCTCCTCTGCATCCTCCTCCTCCCCTGTATCCATAGTCGCCTCTGCATCTGCTGGTATGGAGGTTGACCCCTCTAAGTCATCAAAACTAATAGGGTCTAGCACTGGATCACCGAGATCCATGTTGGCCAATGCCAACTCAACAGTGGTGTCCAGACCCATATCTTCAGGAAAGACATCCCACATCTTTGTCTTTCCCCTCAACCACTCTTCCCTCTGCCTGTAAATAAGACGAAGGTTGGTGTGCACATACACCATTGTCTCTGCCCTGGACTGCTCAAGCCTGTTCTTCTTCACAGTATGCAAATTCCCATATGTGCTCCAATTCCTCTCGCAACAAGAGGATGAAGTCACCTGAGAGAGGAGCCTCATGGCTAACTGCTGAAGAGGACGGCTTGTTGCCCCATGATTTGCCCACCAAGAGTAGGGCTTCTTAAGCCCCCTGTCTCTAATCACATCATAACCTCCAAACCGACTAGTGCCAGTGGAAAACTCTGCAAAGGCATCCTCCACCTCAGCAAGCAATGCACTATCCTGATAAATCCGCTTCAATGCCTCTTTCCTCCCCTGTGAGATTTCACCATCCATGTGAGGAGGGAATCTGCGGGAAGGTCCACCATTCAGCCACTCATGGCTGTAGTATTTGGGGTTCAATGAGTGAGCCAAACAATGTAAAGGTGTACAATTCTTGTCCCATCTGCGGACAAGAATATCATGTATGGTATCGCAGAAGGCCTCTGGTGATGTCTCATACGAGGGGCACTCACTCTGTAGAATAATGCTCCTCACAGACTCAATCATGGAATCCCATCCCTCATAAACCTCTCCTAGGATGGGTTTGTCTGTATCTGCAACTCGAAGCAAAGAGATGATAGGGTCCATGATCCGAATAATTAGATCTACCCTCTCCCACCAAGCATCATCTAGTACCGTGTCCTTCACTCTTTTAGAGGCTGCCTGATCTGTCTTTCTCCAAAAAGACCAAAACTCAGAAATAACCATGGACCCAAGAGCAGTCTTGACCTCCCTCAACCTCTTCAACATCATGAATGAAGATGCAAACCGTGTATCAACAATCTTCAACAATGATAGATTGCTGTACTCCTTGTAGATAGTGAGGGCATTTGTATGATTTTGCACAAAGTTACGAATATGTCTTGCATCCTCAATAATGCTTCCAATCCAAAGCACATCAGAAGCAATGGATTTCAGTGCTAAGTTCAATGAATGGACAATGCAAGGTGTCCAAAACACTTGTGGATATTTAGCTTCCACAATCATGCCAGCCGCCTTGCAAACAGGTGCATTATCTGTAATGATTTGCACACAAGAATCAACACCTACCTCTTCAACAACTCTAATAAATAACTCACCCATAAATTGTGCATCCTTGTATTCGCCAAGTGTATCCACTGCTTTCAGGAAAACTGGACCATTCAAGGAAGACACCATGAAGTTGATGATTGGGTGTCGTGCTGGATCTGTCCATCCATCAGAAACAATGCTAACCCCAGATGTTGGCCATGATGCCTTAATAGGCTCGAGCATTTTTTGCACCTCTTTTTTTGCCTTCGTCAACATTGTGGTTCTCAGCTTCTCTGACCCAGGAGGCACATACCCTGCTGGAGCCCCTTGAGTTAGAGCTCGGCACATCTCAACAAATAAAGGTGAAAGTGCAACATTAAATGATATGAAGTTTTGATAGAAGAAGAAGGCAATGGTGAGATCAAGCTCGTCCCGTCTCTCTTTTTGGAAAATCCTGTCCATTGGACCAAGTGATCTTCTTTTTAATGCTTGTCCCCCAGTAGAAGTAGAACTCTCAAATGGAAATTTGGTGGTGGCTTTCCTCAAAAATGGAAGGGGGTCTTCATTCTTGCCCTTGGGTGCTTTTGATTTTGAAGCCAGTGCCACATGTTCCATACCAACATGGGCCTCCTTTTCCAATTCTTTTCTCTTTTGTGAAGGAATATCTTTACAAGCTCCAATCCCCTTACCAGGTATAGCCAACAAATGTGCTCTCACACGGTGATATGTGCTTGTGAAAGAAATGTTACAAAAGCTGCATTTCCATTGCACATTGCCTCCTCCCTTTCCCTTGCTGTTTGACCCATCCTCTCTTGCGACATATTTCCACAATGGATATTTTTCATTGTCTTTAACTCCTCTTCCCTCAAGATTACTTGCAGCAGACTCTGATGATATTGGGGGAGGAAGAGCATCTCTACCCATGACATTCTTGCCCTTCCTTGCTGCCCCTGCCGTTGATTGAGCCATGTTACCTCAACCTGTAAAAAAATGAACAAACAGTCAAACTGCTGTAAAAATTTAAAAATGCAAACAGCAAAAGAAATGAACAAGAATCAAGTTCATTTTATAGTATATAGCAGTGGCTCACTGGCTGTATAATGTATTCTATGTTGCTGTATAAAAAATTAAAGACAGTGTTCTACACTGCCAGGACAGGCCAAGGTCTGAGTGTTATAAAAGACAGTGTTCTACACTGCCAGGACAGGCCAAGGTCTGAGTATTTTTGTAGTCAAGAGCAGAACTTAATGCTGTCACATGTTCTATCCAACACCAAGTTGTATGGGCAGCAAACAAAATTTCCCTGTAAAATAAATCTTCTTCCGGACTTGTGGTGTTTCCATTGATGATATGAACAAGAGAACAATTATTAACAGCACCCTCAGACATCTCAAAATTAGTAATATCCTCAGTATCACCAAAATTTTGTGCAGCAATATCACTACAACACCCAAGGTTGTGCACATTTAGGCCATGATTAATCCATCTTCCTTCACACCAGCTTGTTCCTTCTTATTTTCTACCTACGGAAATTGACAAATGGATGTCTTCACAAGGTTGTTTAGTCCACATACTAGTATTTTCACCATGACCTTCACTATCTCAATCACAATAAGGTCCTCATTAAAGGATACAAAGAAGGCTTTTCTCTTTTGTGAGATGAGATGAACTCATGCAAATGACATGGGTCAACAGCCTTGCTGTAATAAACTGGAGCAGTAAACAAGTTTTCACGCCGGGTATCTCTGTGATTTGGATGAGAGAACAGAACTCAAGACAGAGTTTGTATACGTAGGGAATTTGGATCCCTCTACAGTTCGTATTACAGTGGCAGCAAAGGATATGACAGTTTGGATTGCATCACAGTCATACATTTCAGTACTATAAAGGTAACCTACTAACCACAGATTCGTTACTATCTCAGGGATTTTGATTCGGTCCTCACAGTGGTAGGAACTATCTCAGATTTGATGATTACAGTATTGCTGTGATAAGGGTTCTATACACTTATCGCAATAGGAATACAGTTAAAACTTACAAGTCGTTACACAAAAGGTTTTCACCACAGAAATGTAACAGTCCGTCCCGTTTGATATTTTATTAAACCATCCATTAGACCAGGACCTATGGGACTAAAGATGCCTGCACTCACTATGACAATTCATCAAATACGAGGGGAAAGGAAAAAGAACAAAGGAAAGGCGAGGACCATATGTGTGTGTCGTGTCTTGGGTCATAGTAAAACATGTTTTAACGGTTACAATGCGGTCCGCTCAGCAAACTAACCTGCAAGTGTTAAGTAATAAGTCTCGACTCTCAGCAAACTAACCTGCAGGAGGGTCATAGTAATAAGTCTCGACTCTCAGCAAACTAACCTGCAATGCGGTCCGCTCCTCGCTGCAACTGGTGATTCGGTGAATGAAACCTGATCGCTGTTTCCTTTGCAAATGCCAAATCGCTGTTTCCTTTGCAAATGCCGTCAAATGGGAGAGACAACAAGCATTTAAACCTAGCAGCAGCCCGAAAAACGAATCCGAAACCAGGACTCGATTCCAAAATTCGTGACACGTTATTCATTTTTTGAACACGCCCATGACACAACGTACCAGAATATGACACGACGAGTCCTTGCAACATGACACGTGTCAGGACAGAATCGTGTCCGATTCGTCCGATTTGGGATTCGTCCAGGGGTTTGGACGAATCCGGTTTCATAGATTAGGGACTTATCTCGGCCGTTAAAGACTCAATAAGAAAAGTATAAGAGGAGGCTTGAGGGTCAGTTGGAGACACACCAGTAGATACTAAGTATCTCAAGGAAAATCGATTCTCAAAGAGAAGGAAATCTATTTCAGAGGGAGAGTTGTAGGGTGGAGGAAGATGGGGGATTAACAGCAGTCGAGGAGCTCAGAAGAAGTGACGCAGGGACTCTGAGAGACAATGTAGAGGGAGACGCAGATCAGAGAGACACAGGGATGATGCAGGGATGGACTAGAGTTATGGAGAATGATGCAGGGCTGACGTAGTAGTGAAAGGAAGCTCTCCAAGGTGTCAGAAAGTCTCGGAGAAAAATCTCAGGTGTTTTCTCCCAGTGTCTATGTAATTTCTTTTGTAAAAGCGATTGTTGTTGAAGATAAATAAGACCCTCCTTTGCTGCACCGGTTTTCCCGCATTGGGTTTTTCTGAGGACAATTGTCCAAAAATAACTGTGTTGATGTGATTGATTCTTGTGCATATATTTGTTTCTATATAAAGGTGTGATATCTGCAGTAGAATTTATTTTTATATTTACTGAAGGGATTTCATAAATAACTTGTTGGGAATAATAAGTAGGTGAAATAAATCAGTTGCTGCAGTAATAGAATTTCTCTTTAGAAATTTTCACACCCATCGGTCTACATATGGATCATAGATGGTTGTAGATCCTCTGCAATGGTCCAAGTGGTGGAATTAATGCTGCCATGACATCGTACAAGTGTTGGGACACCTGCCAAGTGTGTGGGGCTCTTGTGGGGGCTTGCTGGGCATAGTGTACCATACCTATCACCATCGTCCCGAAAGTGGATCGCTAGTAGTCTCTGGACATCCATGAAGATCGATGGAGTACTGTCTGCTGCTGTGGAGGCCCATGGCTCTCTATGCACACCCTACATGTGCCAATGTGGACCTCTAGGGGTCAGGATCCCATATAGGGAAGCGAGATCCAAATGGAAACCACCTGCATTCCTGCATAAGATCCAATGCGTCCCCTAGGATTCCAATACAATCAATCATTAAAATAATCAGGTAAAAGAGCTTATAAACCATGGATAACAAAGTGGGCACTTCATAATGGCATACCCTTCCGTAGTGGGCTTTGGCATGTGCTAGTGTCTCCATGCTCCAAAGGGGGTTAGCCAAGTACCATATTAGGTGGTTTCAGGCCCTCTACTAAACCATGGATAACAAAGTGGGCACTTAATAATGGCATGCCCTTTTGTAGTGGGCTTTGGGATGTGCTAGTGTCTCCATGCTCCAAAGGGGGTTAACCAAGTACCATATTAGGTGGTTTCAACCCTTAGAGGGGATAGTGTGTCTAAGGTACATCCTTCTAATAGGGGTGGCAAGTGACAAATAGGTGAGGTGGGATAGGGAATGAGAGGGGTTAGCCCTGGGCCACATAATGGGGCATAGGGGTAGCTAGATAAGGGGAAGCCCACACCTGGGTATGTGATGTATAGGAGGGAGCAGTCGTGGTTCATGAGGTGCCCCAACCTTGATTTTTCCACCCTTCTTTATATGCCTTTTGCCTTTTATTAATTTTCTTTAATTAATTGCTCGGGGATCAAAGGACAAGAGCATGATGTGTATAATATAGCAGTGATTACCCCCTTTCAGGTAGGGTGGTTCATTGCCCTCCAGGAGTTGGGACAATCATCGGTTCCTGAATGATAAAGGAGGCTCATTTAGGGCCTATGGAGATAGGGTGATGGCCATGGATTGGGGTAGAGCTCATGTGTTGGATTTTGCCCACCTGCTAATTATTTTTGTCCCAACCATCTTTTGCATTTTGTGGTAAAATTTCCTGTTAAATGTGGCCAAATATGCTTTTTCTTCTTTTTCTAGCTCCTTCAACCTCCGGGGAATCATTCTTGGCCCGACCCAAGGTGGGGGCAAGGGGATGGAGAGGCTAGCCCTATGTGGACCCAGGGGGGAGAAATGATGAATGGGGGTATAGTGAGTGGAAAGGGAGTAATATGTGCGGGTAGAGGAGCGGGACCACGCACCCAAAGTCAGATTTTCCCAAGTAATACCACCCTAAAACCCAATGGTCAATAAAGGAGATCCCACAGGACTAAGATCCAAAGGTAGCAAGCAAAAGAGATGAAGGAGACAAGAGTACAAACTAAGCCCACTCTTTCCGCCAAATTCCCCCACCAATCCATACCCGAAAGTATCCATGTTAAGTAGACCGAATACTCAACTATCAAATGACAAGACCTACCTTTAGATTTGGGAGGCCCACCTTCAAACATACGATCAATACTGGTGGGTGAGGAACAACATGGTTGGCTCAGGTTGCAGAGAAGTGGCACAATGAGCTAGTAGGAGGCATCAAGGGGGTGTTGGCTGCTGGTTGAGGCTCATCATGGAGAAAAATTTCTCCTGGGGATATTACCCACAAATGGTGGGTAACATTTGGCTCCAACTGGGACGTGATTTCTCGAAGAATTTGACGAGGCTGCTTGAACGGGACGTCACAAGAACTCCAACAATCTCTTGGTCACCATAGACCTGTTATTTGCACATGTCAAAGATCAAAGCCACGGGGCAACATGCTTTTCACGGTGTCTTATGATCACCTATGCTTAATGTTAGCCCATAAACCAACAAGAAATGAAATATGCATTTTTTTGTTTTTGTTTTTTTGTTTATCTTTATAAATGCAATTGAATTTATCATGAGAAACATCAAGTGGTTAGTTCTAATGCAAAAATCATCATGCAATGCATCCTACCCTAACGTGCATATGATAATGCTAATTCTAAGTGTAATCATAAAGTTAGTGCAACCAACATATCATTGTATCAATATACATATGTCTGCCAATATGATTACTCATGAAACTAAACCCAAAGTGAATGCAGACATAATCAAATGGGGGGTGAAGTGGGTGGGAGGTGGGAAAACATGATCTCCATTCGAGGTAAAAGGAAGCCCTAGGAGAAGGAGAATAGGTCAATCCAAAAGTGCGGGGGTTTCCCTCTAAGTACACAATGGTGGAATAAAAGATCACTCTCAAGAACTCCCTATCACAATCATCGCTTACAATCTTATGCTTTGTAGATGCCACAAGGTCGTGATGAGGGGGGAACGAAGGGTGAGGGAAAGGAGGAATGCAACAAATAGGTTGCTCATGGTGATGGTCACATTGGAGAGGGGAGGTTGTGGGGTGATCATAATCCTGAGGGTGTGTCAAAGGAGATAAAGTATATTCAATGAGGGGTTCTTCCTTGACACCATACTCAGAAGGGGGAAAGGGCTCATGGTCACTTGGGATCACTTGAAAAGGGGTGAGGGAATCACTTGTGGAAGATTTGAAGTGATGAATAAGAGGATAAGGAAAAATAGAGGGTGAAGTATTTTATTCAATGAGTCCCTCCTCAAAATCATCCTTTTCATGTAAGGGAAAATAATGATCCTTCTTCTCAAGGGTATCGATGGATATGTCATCATAAATAATGCTTGAGAGAAAAGGGAGACCACTCTCAACCTCATCTTCCTTATCGGTGTCATAAATGGGAGCACAACCAAATTGAGGACCAACAATTTCCCATTTCCGTTTTTTAATGTGGAAGTAACCTTCAATGTCATCTTCCAAGGGGCTAATGGGATCACCTTTGTCAGGGTTCTCCAAAGGATATTCATCAAGAGTAATATCCTTGAGAAAGGTAAGGTTAGTCTCAACTTCACTTTCCATGGATTCATCCTTCCCATCATATGTGTTCTCCAAATCATCTTTTTCATCTTGTGGACCCCAGGAGGACTCATCTTCCCATTCATCACTTAGATTTTTATGGTCTTGATGATTCTCGATGAAGGCTTCCTCTTGAATGCTCAATGCAGGGCATTTTTGAAAATGTGTAAATAAACCATCAACGAAGTCCTCAATTGATGAGATGCTCCTAGGTTCATGATTTTGCAACCATGAGTTATGACCATAGCAAGAACTAAAGAATAAAAACATAAGGACATCCTGGTGGACCAGTTTCTCCTTTGAAGTATGTGCGGTAAATTTTTCCACATAATCAATTGCGGAGCTTGTGTCACCATTAGGCACGGGCATCCCAAGTAACATCCTTCCCGCGACATGATTAGGGTGTCCAGGGATGCTAGCAATGTCCAAAACGGGAAAATTTATGAAAGAATGACAACCTATTTGAGGTATACATGAAACATATGTAGGAGTCGCCAGGGTGAAATTCAACATGCCTAAAAAATATTTGCTTTACCCTACAAGCATCAACCTTACAGTTCAATGAAGAACTAGGGCTTCGTTCTTCCGATGGAGTCGCTAATAATGATATGTCAATATGTCGTACGAGGAACAAACACACGTTTCGTGTCCCTGACAACGGCACTAGAAATGTTACCACTCAAACCAGCAAGGGACCTAAAAGGGGTTCCTAAGAGGGCTACTGCTAGGTTAAGGGCAATGGCAGAGGCTTAGCCCACTGTCACCACAACTAAGTTTCCTAACTCTTTACAAACTTTCACTGATGGGAGGAGTCCTGGTAGTGTAGGGATCACTTTTAAAGTAGATGCCAATGGATAGGTGAGGAATGACCCTGAAAACCCTTTCCCAAGCATGGAGTGAAAAATGGAACTTGCTTGCTCTTTAAGCAAGGGACTTGATCCACTAGGGGTAAGGGGTGAGGATTGGAGAGTTGAGGGAGCAAGAATAGGCTTATAAAGGAGTTTCTCAGTCCCTATAATCCTTGGAAACTTGGATTCCCAGGTAGTCTTTGACAAATAACCTTTATTGAGAAGTGGGACCACACGGGGCCAAGTGGACCCAACCCAGGTTCGGGGATGGAATATAGCAACCAATGATGTTCCTATCCTGGACAAGGTGAGGGGAAAGGACCAAACAAGAATATTCACTTCAAAAGGTTGAATTGATCCTATTAAGGTCTAGCCTTGGGGATACCTAGGCAAAATTCGGTCCTAGAGCTAGGGCTTGGGATTCTTGGAGATTCCACTATCAGAATGGCCTCAAATTTGGAGGAGAGGGAGGGGACCCACCAACGTAGTAGCCTAGAGGAGATCGAAATTTTTCCTTGGCCCAATTGCCGGGAAATTGATGCCTTAGGTGATCTAATGGGGCTAGACTTGGGAAAAAGGGGAAAAATGGTGAAATGAAGGTTGAGATGATCACCCTTTTATGGAACAGTGCCTAATTCACTTGGGGATATGGAGTCAAGGATGATAATGAGTAAGAACTTGGATTCTTGATTAAGGAGGCCCAAAAAGTCAACTTCATCCAATGTAGATAGTAAGAAAAGAAAAGCGACTTTCAAGCATTTATAATTTAAAGCAAATGATGCAAGATTCTCGAGATAAATAATCTCTAGGACATTTCATTCATATAACATTGGCCCATACATTTAATAACTGAAACATAGCTCAATTCCACATTACAATAATGCAACAACAAGCCCTAATTTTAGCAGTATGCAACAACAAGAATAACAATGATAAAAAAAGCGCTTACAACGTTATAGAGTATATCCAACCAACAATTCGTTTGCATAACAAAGCTCCAAGATAAGAGAAATAGCCCAAATCCATACATCAAAATTCATCCATCTCCAACAAATATCCTCCAAGGAAAAAGTGCGAAAATTCTCTAAGACTAGAGAGATCCCAAGTCAAGTGATGATACAAATGAATGTATCTAACATCAATATATAGCCTCCAAGTGAGTTTGAATTAGCCTATGGGCCCCTAAAGATAAAACAATGTGCAAATAATAACTCCTAATGGTGACAAGCCCACCATACTAGTTCATAATGTAAAAACAAGCCTCACAAGGGGCCAAATAATGATGTATGCATGTCGTAGGGCCCTCTAAAGGCTCAATAACATCTTGAAGTGCCATATTGAGGAATAAATTCCTCGAAATATGATGGACAAGGGGGTGACCCCTTGTTCTCCAAGTAGTAGACCTGTGGTGCTCTCAGTGGGTTTGAGGGCACATCAATGACCCCATGGGTCTCCATATGGATCGGAGATGCCTGTAGATCCTCTACAATGGTCCAAGTGGTGGAATGAACGCTGCCATGACAGCGTACAAGTGTTGGGACACTTGCCAAGAGTGTGGGACTCCTGTGGGGGCCTTGCTGGGCATAGTATACCAAGCCTATCACCATCGTCTTGAAAGTGGATCGCTAATAGTCTCTGGACATCCGTGAAGATTGATGGAGTACTGTTTGCTGCTGTGGAGGCCCATGGCTCTCTATGCACACCCTACATGTGCCAATGTGGACCTTTGGGGATCTGGATCCCATATAGGGAAGCCAAACCCAAATGGAAACCATCTGCAATCTTGCATAAGATCCAATGCATCCTATAGGTTTCCATTACAATCAATCATTAATATAATCGGGTAAAAGAGCTTACAAACCCTGGATAACAAAGTGGGCATTTCATAATGGCATGCCCTTTCGTAGTGGGCTTTGGCATGTGCTAGCAGTGTTGAAAATATCGGTATCGGCAAAATATCGGCGAGGGTCCAGAAAATATCTTATCGGCAATATCGGCGAAAATATCGGCAAAATATCGGCAAATATCGGCAATCATAAAAAATAAATTTTTCAAATTTTTAAATATAGCCGATATTTTGCCGTTATTTTCAAAATATCGCGATATTTTGCCGATATTTTCCGATATTTGCCGATATTTTGAAAATATCGCGATATTTTCAAAACAGAAAATATCGCGATATTTTCTCGGCGATATATCGTTTTGCCAAAAATATCGCGATATTTCCGAATATCGCCGATATTATCAACAGTGTGTGCTAGTGTCTCCAAGCTCCAAAGGGGGTTAGCCAAGTACCTTATTAGGTGGTTTCAACCCTTAGAGGGGATAGTGTGTCCAAGGTACATCCTTCTATTGGGTGTGGCAAGGGATAAATAGGTGAGGTGAGATAGGGAATGAGAGGGGTAACCTTGGGCCACATAATGGGGCATAGGGGTAGCTAGTCAAGGGGAAGCCCACACTTGGGTATGTGATGTATAGGAGGGAGCAATCGTGGTACATGAGGTGCCCCAACCTTGATGTTTCCACCCTTCTTTATATGCCTTTTGCCTGTTATGAATTTTCTTTGATTAACTGCTCGAGGATCAAAAGACAAGAGCATGATGCTTATAATATAGCTGTGATTACCATCTTTCAGGTAGGGCAGTTCATTTCCCTCCAGGAGTTGGGTCAAACATGGGTTCTTGAATGATAAAGGAGGCTCATCTAGGGCTTATGGAACCAGGGTGATGGCCATGGATTGGGGTAGAGCTCATATGTTGGCTTTTGACCACGTGCTAAATTGCTAATTATTTTTGTCCCGACCATCTTTTGCTTTTTGTGGTACAATTTCCTGTTAAATGTGGCCAAATATGCTTTTTCTTCTTTTTTATTTGCTTCAACCTCTGGGGCATCATTCTAGGCTTGACCTAAGGTGGGGGCAGGGGGATGGGGAGGGTAGCCCTATGTGGTCCTAGAGTGGAAATGTGGACCCAGGTGGGAGAAATTGGGGTATAGTGAGTGGAAAGGGAGTAATATGTGCGGGTAGAGGAGCAGGACCACGCACCCAAAGTCAAGGTTTCCCAAGTAATACTACCCTAAAACCCAATGGTCAATAAAGGAGATCCCACGGGACTAAGATCCAAGGGTAATAACCAAAAGAGATCACGGAGACGAGTACAAACTAAGCCCACTTTTTCCGCAAAATGCCCCCATCAATCCATACCCAAAAGTATCCATGTTAAGTAAACCCAATATTCAACTATCAAATGACAAGACCTACCTTTGGATTCGGGAGGCCCACCTTCAAACATACGATCAATACAGGTGGGTGAGGAACCATATAGCTGGCTCAGTGTTGATTTGGGGTAGCATCGGATGTGCTCTAGCCATGAAAATTGGTGGAGAGGCTAAAACACATGAGATCTCTAAGACCCAGAAATGTATTGGGCAGATTTTAACCAGTTTGGGAGATATTAAAATAATTAATATTTTCAATGGAGTTCCCAAGTCTAAAATTAGGAAAAATAAAATATTAATGAGTATTAATATAAAATTGGGTTAGAAGGTTCCAAAAGTCATGGATCAAGCCAAATCTAATCTTAGTCGTTGATCAGAGATTTAATTTCAGCCATTGAAGGACCAACAGGAAAAGTATAAGAAGAGGCTTGAGGATCAGTTGGGAGAGCACACTGAGGAGACCAGTCAGTTCGATTTATGGAGTGGGGTTAGCTGAGAAATTCGAACTAGTGGTCTAGAGAGCAGCAAGAGGCAGCGGGTACTGAACAGAGAGTCGAGAACAACACTAGAAGACCAACATAGAGGTTGGAGTGGCAGACGCAGAGGCAACAAACTGCGCAGTCACTAGAGGGCTTGCGTGGGTGACGCAGAGAGGTCCAGCGCTGACGCAAAGAGGCAGGAGCTGACATAGAGGGTCTGGGAGCTGCGTAGAGGCTAGCAAGCCTGACGCTGAGACAAGGAGATGTGTTGGAGAATTTTTTTCTCTGTTGGGTAAGCCAATTTGGCACCCAGTTGTATTGAAGAATTGCTGAATAATAAAATCCTCCTTTGCTCCACCGATTTTCCCACATTAGGTTTTTTTGGGGACAATTGTCCAAAAATATGTGTTGATGTGTTGATTCTTGTGGATGTGTTTGTTTCTGTATTATGGTGTGATATTTGTAGCATTTTTTTTTTAATGTTTACTGAGGGGTTTTCGTAAATAACTTATTAAGAAATAACTAGGTAAAATAAATCAGTTGTTGTAGTGATAGAATTTTCACATGGTATCAGAGGAAGTAATCAGAGATAGGAAGGGAAAATCAATTGTGGGCAATGTTTTAAAACTCCGACTCCGACTCCGACTCGGTATCGACTCGGCCAGCTCGATTTCAATGACTCAGCGTTGTAAAAAATACATTAAATATTTATTTTTTATAAAAACACATAATTTTAAAATTTTTCATTCATGTTTCCAAACACATAGCATTAGAATATAGATAGAAGACAACATATGATCAAAGTAGGCTCATGAATATATCCATTATATCAAAATGGCACCCAGTACACTGTCCAATACATACGCGATGATGATATAGAGATCAAAACAAAAACACATAACCAAGGAGGCTATAAATGGCCTCTAGAACAAAAGTCTGTGACCAGTACTATTAGTTACTGCTAGAGTTGCCAACATCATCTGGCTTAGTGTTACTTGGGAGCGGGAACGAAAGTGGGGAGCGAGAGCGAAAACGGGAGCGGGAGCGACATTTTCAAAAGCTCCTGGTTTGGGAGCGAATCCCGGAGGAGTTCGACAACCAATGTCACTAACATCAAGGGGATTTAATCTTGATTTTTTCCCGACCTTTTCCACACTGATGCTCAGTATGGAGTATTACTACAGCACAATCCTCGCTAAGAGGGAGTGTTGATTTGGGGTAGCATCGAATGTGCTCTAGTCATGAAAACTGGTGGAGAGGCTAAAGCACATGAGATCTGCAAGACCTAGAAATAGTTTGGGCAGATTCTAATCAGTTTGGGAGATATTAAAATAATTAATATTTTTAATTCAGTTCCTAAGTCTAAAGTTAGGAAAAATAAAATATTGAGGTATTAATATAAAACTGGGTTAGAAGGTTCCAAAAGTCATGGATCAAGCCAAATTTAATCTTAGTCGTTGACCAGAGATCTAATCTCGACCGTTGAAGGACCAACAAGAAAAGTATAAGAAAAGGCTTGAGGGTTAGTTGGAGAACATACTGAGGGAGACTAGTCAGTTTGATTTTTGGAGCGTGGTTCGCTGAGAAATTTGAACTAGTGGTCTAGAGAGCAGCAAGAGGCAGCGGTTACAGAACAAAGAGTTGGAAACAACACTAGAAGACCAGCGCAGAGGTTGGAGAGGCAGACACAGAGGCAGCAGACTGCGTAGCCACTGGAGGGCCTGCGTGGGTGATGGAAAGAGGCTCAGTGTTGATGCAGAGAGGCATAAGTTGACGCAAAGGCCAGCGAGCTTGACGCTGAGACTAGGAGAAGTGCTGGAGAATTTTTTTCTCTGTTGGGTAAGCCAGTTTGGCACCCAGTTGTACTAAAGAATTGCTGAATAATAAAATCCTCCTCTGCTGCACCGGTTTTCCCACATTGGGTTTTTCTGGGTACAATTGTCCAAAAATATCTGTGTTGATGTGTTGATTCTTGTGCATGTGTTTGTTTCTGTATTATGGTGTGATATCTGCAGTAGAATTTATTTTAATGTTTACTGAAGGGTTTTCGTAAATAACTTATTGAGAAATAAGTAGGTAAAATAAATCAGTTGTTACAGTGATAGAATTTTCATACTGAGGTGGCAAAGAAGTGGCACAATGAGCTAGTAGGAGGCATCAAGGGGGTGCTGGCTGCCGACTGAGGCTCATCATGGAGAAAAATTTCTTATGGGGATATCACCCACAAAGTGGTGGATAACAAGCCCTAGTGTTGATATGTAATGTTAAATTCTTAAAGTAAAAGCGACATTCTCCTTTATCTTTCATTTTCATCATTTTACTTAGATTTTTAACATTACCATGAAATGACTCAAGATGTTTGAGAGTAGTTTTGGATTTCATATGGAGAAAGTAGAATTTTAGATCTCACTCAAAATCCAACGGACTTATCATCTTTCAGGATTTCGGGAATGGGGGGATTACAATGTTTCCATTGGATTTTGGTATGTACTAGGGTATGGAACTTGTATTTAATCAAGAGCACCAAGCCATCTATGTGGGGGAGACTCCCAATAATCAAGAGCACCTTGTTGTTGCTTAGATTGTACAGGCACCACGACAATCGCTTAGGGCGGGGGCTGTCATTCTGATCCTCGCCCACTCTGTTCTAGTTGTCTCCTAACAACACGCTACAATGGGTAGTCCCTATGGAAATGAGGTGAAGGAAAAAAAGTTGGGAACCAACTTGTTTGGGAGACATGGATGAGTGGCTTAGCTACTTGGTTAAATTTAGCAAGATTAATGATTAGATTAGATTTTAGGTATGAGACTAGTGCCTTATGGAGATACAATTCTTGCTTAATGTAAATTAATGCCAGGTAACCAGATGGGCACCCACTGCTTGATATGATAGACTAACCTATATGGGATGCAAGTACTAAGAGCTATGTGTGATGCAAGAATGTTGGTAAATTTTAGATTAAATGCCTATTCTAAGTTGAAGCTTTCCCTTAACTGTTTTGAGAAACAATCTTCAGAGTAGGTTGTGAGATGGAAGCTAATGGGAAGCAGGCAAAGGCCTGATTAATGATACCTCCCTCTGTGTTCCAACCACCCAGTGACTCCGACAGTGCAGAAATTGTGGCTTTGACGCCTGCAAGATCACTGTGTTAACCACTAAGAAGGGATGAATCCCTCAAGTTAATCGGAAAAGGGTTTCCTTAGGAGTCTATCAATCTAGCTTATGCGAAGAGGTATGTTCTTAGTGCAAGCTAGATCCTAGAGTGCTCATGCAAAGATGATGAGTGAAATTACTTGAGATAAGATTGTTTAAGTGTTTAAGTACTCAAATTACGATTGCTCCTTATGACAACAATACTTGAAAACAATTAGAGGACAATCTTAATACAAGGCAAGTGTTTAAGGATACAAGTGCCAATGATGATCCACAAGATATTTAGAATAAATTATCTAATTTGTCAATTAGCCAATGATTACATGATGCCAATAAGATTTATTCAAGATGTTCTTATCACAATTCTAATTCGATTCCAAGTGTCAAAGCAATTTAACTAACCACAAGATCAGAAATTTAGAGGTTAAATGTATGAGTGCTTTATGTGTAAAATTCAGAAATCCTTGTAACTTGGAGCAAGACAAGCAAGTGTTAGGTCTGAAATATCCAAATCAGTAGCGCTATTTCAGAAAATTCCAACACTTATTAGACCTATGATAGCAGCAAGAAAATCCCTTTAGATCATGGAATTTACCAAATATAAGAAGCATCAAATTTTCTGAACGATTAGCAGATGTAAATTTATGAATTTAGCCCACTTTAGAATGGAGTATTCAGTGATATGTCAAATCTAAAGTAACTTATTACATCGGTAAACAAATCATCAGATCAAGAAGTTAATGATGCTACAACAAATATCCAAAACTAGGAAAAATTTATCAAAATTGAAAAATCATGTTTTTACTATTTAGGGCTTTTAGAGTGTGATATTTAGAAAATATCAAATCTGAAAAACTTGTTACAATAGTGAGGAAATCAGAAAACCAATGAACTATAAGTGCTTGAAGAAATGTCAAAAAATGTCCAGAACTTGAAAAAAATTGCCAAAGCTGAAAATTTGAAATTTTTAGCCTTTTAGGTGTATTATTCAGAAAAAATTCAGATCTGATATATTCAGTTATGCAGTAAAATTTCAGCAAGCAAAAAATTAGATCTAGGCTAGATAACCAATGCCCAAATGGCCAAAATTTAGGAAAATTCAAATTTTGCAATTTTGAGTTATTTTGACCAAATTAAATGTGATTTTAGGGCTTATATATCACTGTTAAAAATAAAAATTACAGCAGCGATAAAATAGTGAGAAACTAGGGTTCAGATAGCAAACCAAGAGTCTTTGGGGCCTTGTAGATGGTTAAGAAGACTTCCAATGAAGATGACCACCTAAAAAGACAATGTTAACCCCAAAATCACTTCAAAACAAATTGTTAGAGATCAAATGCCAATCCCTTGAGGAAACCCTTGTTTGCAATGAGATCGAGCCCTTGTAGGGCTTACGACCTTCTTAATGCTGGCAAAATATGTCCCAAACACTAGCTTTTTAGTTTGGGTAAAGGCTAGGGCCTTGAGAAAATGGGCTTCTTCCTCAGTTTGAAAATAAGCAACCTGCAAAAATAGCCTGAAAACCCTAGACGTCTAGGGTTTCTGAGGTCTCCAATGCCAATTTCTTCTTCAATTTTGAAACAAATCTAGAATAGAAACCCAAATACCCAACATAAAAATGTAATTTAAATTTACAAATCTATTCACAAAATTTACAATTGTACAAGAGTTTTGAAATAAAATTTTTGAGAAATATTTTTTTATTATTATTTTTATTTCTATGGAGTTTTTCTTTGATGAATGGCTAAAAATACGTTAGAAACCCAATGCACACTATAGCCTTAGCAAAGGGTAAATCCACCATACAAACATTTGGGATCCAAGCAAAATAATTCCTTCCCAAGTTTGTGAACTTGAAGACCAAGGACTGAAGTACTTGCAAACACTATGTATTTATCTCAAGACATTCTGTTAATCATATGGGAATCAAACCACTTAAGATTAGCCCGAAACTATCAATAACATGATTTTATCTTCATCTAATGAAAACAAATCTTACCAATATTCAACACAACTTAGGAAAGCTTGTAGTCAGTACATACCACAAATCATGAACATGGGACACCTTGAAATTGCACCCCAAAGTCTTTATTAAATTATTATGACAGAAAGAATAGTTCCTAGTGGGACAATAGTCTTCAACAACAATATTCTAGCCAGAGATCATTGTGCTAGAGACTCAAATGAATCTCTAAGTTATAGCTAAATCCTCCAGGTGGAAAAATAACGGCTAGTTTCTTTGATCTTTGTCAAAATAATCTAGGTTGTTGATAAACTCTTGAAGATCTTTTAATCTTAGCCATTGATTTTTTTTTATAAGCTTGGTAGGACTAGATTTTCATCATGTCCAATATAACACCCCGATCGGGGTGGGGAATTGAACTAGTGACTTCACATCAAGGAGTGCCTTAACAGAGCACTCGATCACCAAGACTCGTGGATCTTAGCCGATGAACTTTTTATTTTTGAGGAATTTTCGGATTTCTCATTTAACTCCATTTTTATTAGCTCAAAATTAATTATTTTGAGCTAATTTTCTAAAAAAAGTTGACTTTGACTTAACCACCAAGGTCCAAGGGTCTAAATTTTCTTGAAATATACAATATTCCCTTGGTGGAGGACCTTAAAAAATTACTTCTTTTAAGACCCACGAATTTTTCCACTTGGAGAATTAATTTTCCTAAGACAATTTAATTTGACTCTAATTAATTAATTTTCTGGCTTAGGATTTATTTAATTTTTGCCAGAAAAATAATTAATTTACACATGAATGGATTTAATATTTTTCCACCCTCATTTACATAAGATATTTACATTTACAACCCTCAAAGGGGGAATACACATTGGGGTTAGACTCTCAAGTCACATACCCAATTTTGCGACACAACATGATTTAGTAGACCAATTGGTTTGTAATAAAATAATTTAGTCAAGTAGCTTAAATTATTCCCAAATCAATTTTACATAAGACTCTACTAGAACACTACGACTCACCTAAGAGTCAAGACTTTGATGAAGAATTCCACCCTAGCTTTGGGGTGAGTCTGGAGGGAAAAACTCTGTTGACCATATGTGTTTAGAAACACACATGAGTCAGTGAAATGAAAAACCACCTAGGATGAAACTTTTCACCAAAATAATAGGCTTACCTAGGTTGTTACATACACTCAAGGTCTTACTAGGATCATTTATATCAATGTTCCACCAAGGTTCGGGACGAGGGGGTGAGGGAGCGAGGGGGCGCGGGAGCGACCTATGCAAAAGCTCCATACCATTTTTTAGGAAACGTGGGGGAGCGTCAGGGTCTTAAAAATTTATAAATATAAAATATAATTTATTAATTGAGTCCACTATGACAATTTGGTTTGAATTGAAAAGCTGCAAAGCATGATCATTGATATGAATATCATTTGACATTATCCAAATTTATAATATCATATAAAATAATAAATTTAAAATTCTAATTTAGCTTGGTCAAATTCTAATTTAGATTTTGGTCAGACAGAGGGAGAGCTTCAACTTGATAAGGTAGCCATTGAATTCTGTGAAAAGGTAAATGAACATATCAGGAACATTGCATTGGCAGTAGAAGGGGCAACTGCAATGGGTTGTCCAGCTGTATTGGATCCAACAGCTAGAAAGTTTGTTATATTATATATAATATAGACAGTACACCATATGCTGAAAGAAGAGTTTTAGTTCTAGGAGAGATGAGAAGATCACATGAAAGAGTTTCTGACAGTTTACTATCAAATGACATTGACTGCAGGATGACCATCTGCAAACCAACTTGGGTGACCAACGATGGCATGGATAATTTGTCGACCTTATTAGAGCAATGCCATGCAGTTCAAACTTCAAACTAGCAGTGTATTTCAGGGGTGAAAATAATTTTCAGACCTGAGAAATCAAGTTGAGCAACTGCGGTCTGTGTAAATTTTGTAACTGTATAAATTCATATATAACGACAGTTCCTGAGATTTCTTGCTGCCCATAGTATTTTGTCATGCTTGCAGTAAACGCATGTTAGTCTATAGTCCACCCAATTATTTCCCACATGACATAGGTGCAGCTTCCATAGTTTGTATGTCAAATGTCATGCAAATTAAAAACACAAACTGAATGTCTCATATTCTTTGCCTGTCACTCCAGTTATCTCCCCACTGTAATCCAGCCATCACTTGAGAAAAAAAGGAGAAGTTTTAAAAGGGAAAATTCATGTACGTGCTATATGGTCCAACAAATTTCCATGATACTGACCCTCTAAAATAATGCTTGTTGAAACCAAAAGACAGCACAAGACATTATCCCCATACAGAACATGAGTAGCTTTGTACCACTTTAGGTCTATTAAAGCATAAACTATAAGCAAGGCCATTTTTTTGGGAGCGTGGGGAAACATCCCCTCAAGGAAGGGAAACGTTTCCCTGGCACGTCCCCCTGAGTTTCCTCCATTTTGGGAGCGTGGGGAAACGTCCCCTACTCGTCCCCAAGTCCCCGGAGCGCGGGGGAGCGAGGAAACTAGACCCCTAAGGGGGGGGGGGGCGAGTCCCCGTGGAACACTGATTTATATTATAGAACTTGTAGAATGAGTTTATAATAACACATAAGATTGTTGATAGATGATCTGATCTTGTTGAAAAAAATTGTACTTCCACTTCCTTGGAATTTTGACAAATATGAGTGCAACACACCTAGGGTACTAGGGTATGGATCTTGTATTTAATCAGGAGCACCAAGGTTGTTCGACTGTGTAGGAGGAGACTCCCAATAAAGCATGAGACAAGAAATTAGAAATTTCTCGTGGCAAGAGAGTCAAGTAGTAGATAATAGATTTACTTGTCTTTTCTAGTTTCTGGTACTTTTTTATAACTATTAACTCTTTCATATTTATTATGGTATCTTTTGTAAACAATATATGACAATTTAAGTTTAAGTTTGAAGTTGGCATTTATAACTCATTGGTAATGAATTATAAATATGATGCTTTGTGAAAGTTGAAAGTTGAAACATTTCATTTCATGTTAGATATTCTTTGTTATCATTTGGTTACTTGGTAATGGTAATGGTTACAAGTTACAACTTTTGTGATCAATGATGATAAACATTATATATCAAATTTTGAAAGCTTGAAACTTTAAGATTGATGAATCATGAGACTCAATATGTTGTATGTTACTATCTTGTAGACGTGGTTGATGAAAATTATAACTTCTAGATGATTGATGTTATATGGTTCAATCCATGTTTTTATGCTTTTTTATATCTAATTCATCATTATACATGCTTTTGTTGACATATATGCATCAAAATATATAAAAATTCTCTCCCGATTCGCTCTTGAACCAGGAGTTTTTGAAAATGTCGCTCCCCGCTTCCACTCTTGCTCCCAGAAATAATCAAGTTCGCATTGCAGAGGAGGATAAAAAGAAAACCACTTTCACCATTGAGTGGGGTCCATATGCTTACCATGTCATGCCGTTTGGTCTTAAAAACTTAGTTGTAGGAAACATTGGAGAAGGGTCCCTTTCTGGCCAGAAACGAAATGGAAATGAGGAAACTCGTATCGTACGGCTTGGAAACTTGTTTCCAGCCGTACTGGCCCGTTTCTTGAGGAGGAAACGTGGCCAGTATGGCTGGAAATGAGTTTCCAGGCCATACAACGAAGTTTCCTCTTCTATCTTGACTTTTTCTCGTATTTTTTTTAAATTTTTTTCGCTTCAAATTTTTTATTGGGCGACTAAAATATATTCTGGATGCTTCTAGATGCCTCTCAAGTTATAAAAAAGAGGATTTTTTTGAGTGGGGCAGCTTAATGTTCAAGCCTATGGCCCTAGTGTTGATATACAATTCATGGTAATGTTAAATTCTTAAAGTAAAAGTGACATTCTCCTTTATTTTTCATTTTCATCCTTTTACTTAAATTTTTAACATTACCATGAAATGACTTAGGATGTTTGAGAGTGGTTTCTCCCCGATTGGATTTCATATGGAGAAAGTAGAATTTTAGATTTCACTCAAAATCCAACAAACTTATCTGTTTTTCAGGATTTTAGGATTGGGGGGATTGCAATGTTTCCATTGGATTTTGTCATATACTAGGGTATGGAAGTTGTATTTAATCAAGAGAACCAAGCCCTCTATGCAGGGGAGACCCCCAATAATCAAGAGCACGTAGGGTATTAGGGTATGGAACTTGTATTTAATCAAGAGCACTAAGGTCGTTTGACTATGTAGGAGGAGACTCTCGATCAAGCACGAGACAAGAAATTAGAAATTTCACATGGCTAATTTTGGATATTGCTATTTTTATTATGTGACCATTCATGAGTAAATGTGATGTAAATTTAGAGACTTATAGTTTATGCATTGACAATTGACATTTTAATCATAATGTAATAAATTAGAATGTATCATATATGCTTTATGATTGCAAATATTTCTTAAATGTCCTTATATATATGTGTGTATATATATATATATATATATATATATATATATATATATATATATTGCGTTTCCCTGTCTCCAAAATTGGGGGGGGGGTCATGTTTCGTACCCGTGCTTGTTTCAGAAACTCGTACATGTTTCCCCATTTTGTGCAACTTAACTTAAAAATGTTCCAATTGTCTTTTCCAGAATAGTTATTGCTGCATTCGGGGCATATATTCATAAATTTCTTGAAGTTTATATGGATGATTGGACAATTTCTAGTCTTTTTAAAAAACATTCTAGTCTTTTGCGGGTTATGTTTGATAGATGCAAGCAGTTGTAGATTTCTTTGAATATGAAAAAGTGCATGTTTGCTATGCCATTTGGTACTTTATTGGAGCATATTGCTTGCAAAGATGGTGTATTTGTAGGTCCTGCTAAAGTTACGATAATCCTAAATATGCCACCACCTATAAGTGTTAAATAGTTGCGGTCCACATTGGCACATATGGGTTATTATCGAAGGTTCATTCGCAACTATGCTTTAATTAGTGCACCACTAGAGAAGTTGCCAAAGAAAGCTGAACACTTCATATGGACTGGTGAGTGTGATGCTGTCTTTGATACTTTGAAAGAGAAGCTTGTAAGTGCTCCAATTATAGTATATCTCGATTGGAACAAACAATTTCATGTGCACATTGATGCGTTTGGTATTACTCTTGGTGCCATATTGGCATAACCCATTGAAGGTAATCTTGTTCACCCTATTTATTTTGCTAGCAGAAAGTTCTCAAATACTGAAAGAAATTATACAACAACTGAGCGAGAAGCTCTTGCTATGGTTTATTCACTTAAAAAATTTAGGCACTATCTAATTGGGGATCCTTTCAAATTTTTCATTGATCACTCTGCACTATTCTTAGCAAATGGTAAGTGTCCAAATGATTATTCCACTACCCAAAACAAACACTATGTGGTGGTGAGTAGCAGATTACCAGTTGATTGCAGGTCAGTTGTACAAAATGGGGCTTGACCATATCTTGCGCAGATGTATCTTAAATCATGAGAGGGATGATGCATTGTGGGAATGTCATTGTGGTGTTGCGGGAGGACATGTTGGTGGAAAAACAACCACAAGAAAAGTGATGCAAGATGGATTATGGTGGTTGAATCTATTCAAAGATGCAAAGGAGTATGCTAAGAATTGTGATGTATGTCAGAGAGTTGGAAGGCCTTCTTACCGAGATGAACTTCCACTACATCTAGTAAGAGCTCTTCAAGCCTTTGAAAAATGGGTTATTGATTTTGTTGGCCCCATAAACACTGCTGCGCGACATTCACATGCTCGATATATCATCACTGTAAATGATTATTTGACGCGTTGGGTTGAAGCGACTCCTGTTAAAGATTGTACTACTACTATTGCAAGTAGATTCATACTTGAGAACGTTATTACAAGATTTGACTGTCCAAGGAGTTTAACAAGTGATCAAGGATCCCACTTCGCTAGTGAGACTATTGCTGCTTTGACGTGAGAGTTCTTGATTCAAAACAACAAGAGTAATCCCTATCATCCACAAGCAAATGGAACAATTGAAGCTTTTAATAAGATATTGGAGAAGGGACTTACTAAAGTGTTATTTGTTAACCCAAATGACTGGGATGAGAGAGTTCCCACTATTTTATGGTCCTATCGCACTACTGTTAAAAGATTGCACAAGTATACCCTGCTTAAGCTTGTATAGGGCAGAGGAGTTGTGGTACTTGTTGAGTTTATTGTTTTGAATCTGTTCATTACACAATCTACTAAAATGTCTAATGATGGATCTATTTCAGAGTGCCTACAAGAATTATGGGAATCAGATAATTTTCCCCTCTCCCCAGAGAGTGGAGAAAGAAAGACAAAATGACTGGCATGATCGACATATTAAGATTCAATCATTTTTTTGTGGGAGATCAAGTACTACTATATGAGAGTGAGTATCTTAAGCATCTTGAGAAATTACAGATGCATTGGTTGGGTCCTTTCATTGTTTTAGAAATAAGAGAATTTGGGCCGTAAGGCTCGCGCAAGTTGATGGAGTTCTCTTGTCTGGTTGGTTGAATGGCTCATGCCTGAAGCCCTACTACGGCCAATAAAGTTATTTTATTGTGCTTGCTCTCTATCGAAGAGCATAGGTTAGGTTTAGGATTGAGTCAGTCATACCAATTTAGTTGGTTGTCTTAGTTGCGTCACTTATATGTTCTATTCCTTAGTTGTGATACATCGTAACCCATTGTGGTTGGGGAGGTACATGTTGTAGTTTTCGTCATTTATTGAGCCATTAAATGCAAATCTTTTCAATTGTCGAGTCTTTTCCCTGTAATAGTCAAATTTCTAAGTCACAGGACACGTCCCCTAGGGTCCCGTGTCTCGTATTTCACGTATTGGACACGAAAACGGCCCAAATACGTGTCCAATACGATTTTTGACGTGTCCTAAAAATAGCATACGTATTCTACGTTTTCCCTTCGTGTCATGAATTTAGAATACGCGTATTCGGTACAGAGAATACGTTGCCATAACGTATTTCGATTTTTGAATACGTATTGCAAAAAAATTCGGTTTATAACGTCAGCGTCAGGGTTTTTTTCGTTTGTTTGGAGCTGTTCGTGTGTCGTGTGTAGCTGCGGGAGCTGTGTGTGTCGTGTGGAGCTGCTGTTCGTTCAAGACCAGCGTAACCAGGACCAGCGTTAAAGTTTTAAACCAGTAAGCAATAGCATTCACGTTACATTTGCTCGCTGTATATTTTGAGCCCACCGGCAGGGTTTTTATACTTACATTATTCTGTAAGACTGTAACCAGTAACAGTAACAAGCATTAACGCTGCACGCAGTACTTCTGGAGTTTTTGATTTCTAGTAACTGGAAATGATCCTTAGGTAGCAGCAATGGTGAACTGAGAGTTCGTAATGAACTGGCCGAAATAATTGTAATTTGTATCCGATATACAGTGTTAACCACAATTCTCTTAAGCAACCGAGAACCAGTCTTGGCATTCCCAATACGCACATCCGTGTAACCATACATCGCGATTCACAACACATCGATACATTTTGTATTCTTTTGGATCAACCCGTCGGAATCGAAAGCGTTCTTCAGCCGAGACTGTGTTCACTGGCAAATACTTTACACAAACAAATACAACAACAGAACGTACAGCAGGGAGATTGGTTATAAAATGTGAAAATATGAGTGGAATTCCCTGTGCCAGTTCCGAGAACAGAAGCCCAATTCCAGGAACTTTGGCCACGCTTAAGCTTGAGAATAGGTTGCCAATTTGTTCTTTGGACACCTTGTGCTCCATCTCATAAGCATATCTCCTTATGTACACGTAATGCCAAACGTACATTGTGCATAACAAAACTGCTGCAATCACAAGCAGTTAATTTTTTTATTGTTCTCAGATTTTTGTGCAATAAAAGCAGAGACAGATATAGACAGAAATATACAAGTTTATGCCAAATAGTCATCCTCTTACCTGTGTAGAGTGTCAAATTCATAATTAATAAACAGACAGATTGACAATTTGAATTTACAGACAGTAAGAAACAACAAGACTTTAATTGTTTTTTTTGTAGGTTTGTGACAAATTGACAATTTACAGACAGTAAGAAACAGCAAGACTTTAATTGTGACTTTAATTGTTTTTTTTGTAGGTGAAGGTGTGTGGAATTTATAACAGTTCTCACATTAATGGCTCAATCATCCAAGGCAGCCGGCAGAGGTCAAAGGAAGGGCAGTGCTTTTCGTGGTCCCCGCCCTCCAACTCCAAGTGTTTCACCTTCTGTTGGTCATAGTGCCCCAAGTGGTTCAAGTGAAGCTGTAGGTGTTTCTCAGCCAACATTAAAATATGATGCTGTTGCAGCAAGACAACAAGCACAGCTAAAAAAATACCCTCTCTGGAAGTATGTAACCAAGAAGCAAGTGCCAAAGACTGGTCTGGGAGGGAATGTGCAATGGTCTTGTAATTTCTGCAAGCTTGAATATAAGAGCACTTACAATCGAGTTAGGGGCCATTTGTTGGACCTGCCTTGTGGAATTGCATCATGCAAAACTATCAGTCAGAACGAAAGAATGGATTTGGTAAGGGAGGATGCAGTTGGCTCTGTGAATGTGGTGGCAGCAAGCAGGAAAGCTAGTAAAAATGAAGATCCTCTTCCATTCTTGAGGAATTCTAATATTAGTAGATTTGGGAGAAAAGAAATTCAGCCAACAAAAAAGAGGGCAACCCAAACTTATAGTGGTCCAATGGACAAGATTTTTCAGCGTCAGCAGCGAGATGAGGTTGATCTTACATTGGCATTCTTTTTCTATCTCAACTTCATTTCTTTTAATGTTGCACGGTCTCCTATGTTTATTGAGATGTGTCGAGCTCTAGTTGATAGGGCTCCAATTGGGTATGTCCCTCCAAGTTCAGAAAAACTTAGAACCACATTGTTGGTGAAGGCAAGGAAGGAGGTGGATAAAATTCTACAACCTATTAAATCATCATGGATCTCATCTGGTGTCAGTATTGTCTCTGATGGATGGACAGATACAGCACGCCATCCTCTCATCAATTTCATGGTATATTCTCAAAATGGACCGGTTTTCTTGAAAGCAGTTGATGCTCTTGGACAATACAAAGATGCACAATATATGGGTGAGCTGTTTATTAAAGTTATTGAAGAAGTAGGCATTGAAAGTTGTGTGCAAATTATCACAGATAATGCACCTGTTTGCAAAGCAGCTGGCTTGATTGTGGAAGCTAAATATCCACAAATATTTTGGACACCATGCATTGTTCACTCTTTGAATTTGGCACTCAAATCTATTGCTTCAGATGTGACATGGATTGGCAATCTTATTGAGGATGCACGCCATATCCGAAATTTTGTGCAAAACCATACCAATGCCCTCACAATATATAAAGAGTACACACATCTATCCTTGTTGAAGATTGCAGATACTCGGTTTGCTTCCTCATTCATCATGCTTAAGAGGTTGAAGGAGGTGAAGGCCGCTCTTGGGGCCATGGTTATTTCAAATCTTTGGTCTTTTTGGAGAAAGACGGATCAAACAGCTTCAAAAAAGGTAAAGGACATAGTGTTAGATGATGGTTGGTAGGAAAGGGTGGATCTTACCATAAAGATCATGAACCCTATCATTTCTTTCTTGCGGTTTGCAGACACGGACCAGCCCATCTTAGGAGAGGTTTATGAGGGTTGGGATTCCATGATTGAGTCTGTGAAGACTATTGTTATGGAGAATGAGTGCCCTGCATATGAGACATCAGCAGAGAGCTTATGGTCCACCATACAGGATATTTTTATCTCTAGGTGGGATAAGAATTGCACACCTTTGCATTGCTTAGCTCACTCTTTGAATCCCAAGTACTACAGTCAAGAGTGGCTCCATGGTGGGACCTCACACAGATACCCTCCTCACATGGATGGAGAGATTTCACAGGGGAGGAAGATAGCATTCAGAAGGATGTTTCAGGATAACACATCTTTTCTTGAGGTGGAGGAAGGCTTTGTAGAGTTCTCCACTGGCACCAGGAGATTTGGGGCGTATGATGTACTTGGAGATAGGGGGGTCAAAAGTGCCTATGCATGGTGGGCAACTCATGGGGCAGCATGCCCTATTCTACAACAGTTAGCCTTGAGGGTCCTCTCTCAAATTACTTCATCTTCTTGTTGTGAGAGGAATTGGAGCACTTACGGGAATCTATATAGTTTGAAAAAGAGCAGGCTTGAGCAATCCAGGGCGGAGACAATGGTGTATGTGCACACCAACCTTCGTCTTATTTACAGGCAGAGACAGGAGTGGTTGAAGGGAAAAACAAAGATGTGGGATGTGTTTCCTGATGATATGGGCTTGGACGACAGTATTGAGTTGGCATTAGCCAACATGGATCTTAATGACCCAGTGCTAGAGCCAGTGACTTTTGATGATGAGACACAGCATCTTGAGGGGTCATCCTCCACAGCAGCAGATCCTGGATTGGGCATAGAGGAGGAGGATGGAGTACAGTCAGATGGCAGTGGCAGTGATGGTGACTATGACATAGAGGACATGGACTATTGATAGAGTGATGAGGCATGACTCATGGACCAGTACCGAGCTATGATATTCCTACTTATTTTGTATCTAGTATCTAGTATCTACTCTTTTGTATTTTCCATTGGCATTCTCTCAGGAGTCAGTATCTACTGTAGTCTATGATCTATCTATGTACATTGCAAGCACTGAACAGTGATACATTTTGATTTTGATGACTTAATGGAAAATCTGCATTTTATGGTTTTAATATCTATTCTTATGTGCTTGTAAGTTGTAAATTTTGATTCTATTTATTTTTTTAAAGTGAACTATGAACTTTGAGAAGTAATTATATTTTAATTTGATTAGATAAGCTGCAAGCCTGCAACCTGCAATTTAATATGGATAAAAAACTATATTTCGGTATATATATATATATATATTTTTTTTTTTTTATTAAATATATATAAAACATGTCCCCCGTGTCCTGTTTCCAGGTCGCTGCGTTTCGTATTGAATACCACGTATTTACGTGTCCTCCGTGTCTCGTGTCCTCGTTTCATGTGACTTAGTCAAATTTTGATGATTTGATTTCCCGTTTAATTCGTTGAGGTGCCTCTAACTATGTCTTGTTCTCGTGAAATATCCTTTTTGGTCATTTACATCATGTCGCAGGGATTTGCGCCCTGACTCTCATTACCGTCCATAACGATCCTTGATTTTGCTAAGTTGTCTTATTTAATGTCCGACGATCAAGCCTATTGCCGCAGTATTGTCTTGTCCTATAAGTATAGACGATTGACGCGTTATTGCTCATCTATATCATCCTAGTTTCTTTAGTCTGTCGCCCTGTCTTCTGTATCCAACACCTCTCTGTCTAAAGTCTGTAAGTGTCCACTTGTCCAGATTGTTTACAATCGCTGATATTCCACCATGGTTCGCCCCACAAAGACGTTGTTCCTTTAGACTTCTTTGATAACCATATTGAGCCCATGGACGGGATACTGCGGAAGTATGAGTCACCCTTCCTCCTTCCAAGTCACCCAATAATCCATGCCCAAAGTTCCCAAGGGAAAACAAGCATAAGCACTTGATTGCACAATGAAAAACATACCTTTAGGATTTGGATGGCCCACCTTCAAACATATGTTCTCAACAGATGGGCGAGGGGACGTATGATTGGCTCAGGGAGGGGAGATAAAATGGCAGAATATATTGGCTACACTGGTCGCTGTCAAGGGTTGCTGGCTACTGACTGAAGACAAATTTAGGAGAAAATTCCTCCTATGGGGTCACTGAATTCTGGTGGGTAACACACCCTAAGTCAAGTACATTGACCCAATTTAGGAAGAATGGTCCAGTGGACCGACATTTCCTTGTGTCAAGTACTGTGACACCAAATTAGGAAATGGTCTTGTGGAGGACATACTTTGAGGAACCTAGGTGGAGTATGTGCCTCAGAGAGGCGGTTATGTGGTGTCATGTTGAATGCCTCCTAGCATTGTGCTTTGAGTTAGTGGAGAGATAGAGCTTATTGACAAGGCTTTGGTAAATTGACAACGCTGGTTATGATGATGTTATTAATGATGCTCATCAATCTGGGTCCTTTCGTATAAAATTCTTCAACTTGAGAATATCTTGATGAGTCATCATGAATACCTCCCTAGTTAAGAGGGAGTGTTGAAATTGTAACTAGTATTGGTCTTCATAATGCGATATGTTCAATTATTATTAAAGCATATTTTACATGCTTGGGTCAAAAACAAATTGTTTAAAGCATGGGTTTCATGCTCAAGAAAAAGGTAAAATATTATGTTTGAAAAAGGAAGAATTTTATTTTATTTTTGAGTCTATTTGTCCACAAAATGACCAGGTCAGCTCTCCTTGGACAAGTCGGCCTGTTCCTCCAAGTGGCACGTATATGACTTGCCTGGACAGCTATGTATAAGAGACCTATTCGGCCTACTTGGGAGCTCATTCCTTCATTATCACATCAAGTATCTTCTGCAACTAGCAAAGGAGAGAGATAGGAAAGTCAAACTCAAGAAGAGTCTTCCATCTCTAACGAATATTTGACTGCTACAAATCGCACGTGTGGAGGATTGTTTTTTGTGGAAGAGGCTGAAATTTTCTGAGGTTAGTTGCAGGCCAAAATTCGGCCGTAGTTTCAGAACCGAACTTCTGTGGTTTGACCAGATTTGAAGCAGGTTTGACCAGTGTTGACTTTGATTTTGAAGGAGACTTCGAGGAGGGTTTTGGCTTGTTATATTGGTGGCAATTTGGTCTTGGTTATTTACTTGGATATATCTCGTTTTGACTTGATTCTATAAGGAAAGGATTGCTGGGTTTTCCCCGTTGTGGGTTTTTGCACGGTAAAAGATGCATTGTCTCTTGTGCTTTGTGATCTTGGCTTCTTGATCTTGTATGGTTAAATTCTAATGTATAATTGCTTGATGGAGAAGAGATAAGAAGATATAAGAAACCACTTATTTTTTACAAGTAATTATCAAGAACTAGAAATAAGTGTTTGCCTCCATTGCACTTGGTTTCTGAACAATAGGGTCCATGATCATAATGGTAAGTTCTACCCTGTCGCACTAATGTCACTTGCGTATAGTTGAACTGTTCTAATCTAATTGCTTTTGAGTTTTATGAAACCTTAACACTGTTGGAGAATTTTGTTTTTTTGCATTCTGTCTATTCTGATAGTAGTTTGTGTTGCAATAGATTTTGAGTTTTCCTATCTAATAGTGGATATCTAACTACTATTTCAAATTCCAGGGTGCTGATCTAACTGATGCTAACTTATCAGGGGCTAATCTTGAAGGAGCAAATTTGAAGGTATGAGAATTGTCTTAATGGGCAGAAATTGTTTTCTCCATAGCAAAATAAACAAGAGATAGAACAATTATCTGTGGACGTAAAGTTTGTAAATATGTGGGTTTCCATGTTTAGGTATACAGTGGTCTTTAATGTTGCTAGTTCTAAACATTGCATTATAAAATTCATAGAAGTGATAGACATACATAAGCATGTTAAATATTTTCTTACAAAATTTAGTCATAAGCTAAGTTGCAGTAAACACCCCACATCGTTTGTGGTCAGAAACATGTGGAAACTGCCAACGGTTTCATGGCCATTTAAGGATTTGGAAGTGTGCTTTGATTCTAGTTGTTTCTGGTGGATTTTGTCCTGAATAACCGATGTTTTGATACATTAATTACTCACCGATAGCAGTCAAGTGCCAAAGAGATGTGTTGGATGTACAAAAATCATACAAATGGCTAAGCAAAGGAAGATAATGACAGTTTAAGTCTAATTTTGTCCCTAAAACACATTAAATAATTTTTACATTCAATCCAAAACAATGAAAAATGAAAAAATAAATTTCTAGAAACCCTAAAAACCCCTAATTTCCTTGCAAAACAACCTCTTCCCAGTCATTTATTCAACAACAAGGTTTTCCTACAACTATGAGAAGCTTGTTATTTGTGTCATGGAGCATTAGGAGCAATCTCTAGTGCATTTCCAGTGAGAAGACAGTTGTGGGCAGCATGCAGACAATGGTGGGTTCCTCGCCTTTGTTGGGCAGATTTCCTTCCTGTTTGTGAAACATCAAGGGCTTCTTGAAGTGATATTTCCCATGCCCCCTAGACCTGCGAATCCAAGTAAGCAAAATGACCACTATCCTCTTTGGAATTATGCTATGAAACTTGAATAAATTGCTAGCAGGGTTCATGCAAATTGAGGCATCATCTATGCAAGAAGGACAATGCTTTAAGGGCTCTTACACGAAGATTGAAAGTACATATTTTTGCTTGAAGGGGGATTCATTATTGACATTTGTGCATGTACAACAAACCCAAATGTAAGGGAAAATAGGAGTTTGATCATAATGATGCTCAAAGTTTGAGAGGAGGAGAAACCAACGTGCTAGAAATGCTCATGTTTTCAATAGTGAGCCAAGGATTGTCCAAGATGCAAGGGTGAGGAGAGTGCTGAAAACATAAGAAGAATTGTCAAAAACTCCAACCACGACTCAAGATAGAAGATCAGTGATACTGATCAATGCTTAAGGGAGATAAGAAGTTGAGACAAGAGTGACAAGGTCCATCTTTGCTTGTTGTAAGCCTTTCTAATGTGGTTTGGTCTCCCTATTGGCAAGATTTGTTGAGGGTAACTAACATAGGCCAAGCTATGAAGTAGCTCAAACCTATGTACTCAAGAATGTGAGACAGCATATTGTAGATGTTTGACATGAATTTGTGGCTTATGGAGTAACTCCTGGGTTTCCGTTGTCTTGGATGGATGGATATATATGAGGAGTAGACCATTGGTCAATATGATTGGCTCATCATCAAAAGGACCAATGTTTTTGAAGGCCTAAGATTATTCAGGTGAGGTAAAAGCTAGCAATTACATTGTTATTTTAATTGGTGCTATTGAGCAAGTAGGCCTAGCCAATGTGGTGCAAGTTATCACGGATAATGCACCCACTTAGTAAAGTTTCATGATTAATTATTGGGATAAGGTATAATCACATTTTGGACACCCTGCATTAACCGTAAATAAATTTGATTTTAGAAGAGTTTGAGGCAAGAGTTTCATGGATTAAGGAGTTCACATGGTAGTTTAGGGACATCATAAAAGTCAAGACCAACCACCACTAGTCTCAATCAATATTTCAAGAACACCCAATTGGAGTCACTTAAAGTGGCTAAGAAAATATATGCTTCCAACTTCATGATGTTGCACTACATTGTAGATGTTAAATCTCTATTACTGTCTATGGTGGTTAGTAATTTTTAGGATGAGTGGAGATATGGAGACTCAGAGTGGGGAAGTATGGTGTATAAATTTTTTGTTGACGAGGATTTGTTGAAGAAGGTAGATTTATAGCTCAAGTTCACATCACCTGCATTTGATCTTCTTCAACATGCAGAAAAGTACCTTTATTGTGAGAGGTTTATGATGGCATGGAGACTGGTATCACCAGAAAATTCCCTCTCTGCAAAAGCTTAAGGATGTCTGTATAACTATAGGAAACAAGCACTGTCACCTCACTTACCTCCTCTTACTTGGAAATTAGCGCTTTCCAACTTCGGGGTGGGGGGTGGCACATATCCCTAAATGATCTAATATAAGTTAAAGAGTAACCAATAACACCAAAAATTGTAACAAAAGCTAGCTGGTCCCTCTAAAATCTGCAATTAAATCCAAATTGCTGCAAACAAAGTTCTGTCCTAAATGCTGAACTTACGCACAAAAAATGATAATTTATTTTTATGCTAGTTATGGGTATGAATCCCAATGCAGGTAGATGCTCATAACTTGCTAAGTAAAATGAAAAATAGAAATTATGGTATGAAGTAATTTGCTGTTATCGTGCTGGAAACATTAATAAAATGCTCTGAAATAATGCAGAATTTTCAATCATGTTGTGCACACAATCCAATGCAGAATGTAAAGTTATTGCCTAACAAAATGCAGAAAAACAGCAAGAACATCGAGCTGTTATTTCTATTTTAGAACTGTAAATGCAACTTAAAATGCTGCTTTTTAGATGTATTTTTAGTCTTTGTAATGGATACTAGTGCACAAAAATCAAGATAATGTAAGATTTCTCTGTTTCTGCATGAAAAACAGGAAAACAAGAAGCTTTTGTTTATGACAGAAATGTGATAAAAACAAATTAAATATGTCAAGAATGCCTAAGATGCACTAAAATTGAGGAAATTGATAGATTTTTGTTTTCTTATGAGATTCATTGGCTGAAGCAAATTGGTTAGTGTAGTTGAAATATTAGGAAAGAAAAAGGACATAGGCTGAATGCTAGCCCATGTGGAAAGTTCATGCACTCGGGCAATTAATGCGAAGATGAAATTTCACCTTCTTCCTAGAAGGTTTCTTGGATCTTAGCCCTAGAATTTTCATATTTTGGGACTGCTGTAGATTAAAATATAAAACAACAGTGGTAAGATCACAATAATCCACTTCAAACTGCCCCAAACATTTTGGCATTTTAAGGAGAAAAGATACCAAACAAAGGGATAAGTTTCAGCCTCATTAGCTCCCAAGTTTGCCACCTTGCAAATCTGGAGGTTTAAGGGCGAGCACATTTCATCATACTTGTATTGAGAGAGGTATTGCCAGAGAAAGTTCTCATGATTTAGAGGTTGGTTCACAGAGTTCAGATGTAGGATTGGTCCAGTGATATGATCCTGATTTAGAGATAGATATTGTGTAGGTTTTTCATTAGATTGGAGAGAGTTACTATTTTTGGAAGCACTCTTCTATTTCTGGAGACTAAGTTTGGAGAACTGCATGGCACTATCAATTATATATTCAGAGTCTTGATGAGCTCAGGATTCCATTAAGCTTTTTCTGGATTACATGCATGATACATTTTTCGGCAGCTCAAGTTCAAGGACTTCTATGTTAGAGATGATTGATGAACTATGTAGGTTTTTCATTAGATTGGAGAGAGTTACTATTTTTGGAAGCACTCTTCTATTTCTGGAGACTAAGTTTGGAGAACTGCATGGCACTATCAATTATATATTCAGAGTCCTGATGAGCTCAGGATTCCATTAAGCTTGTTTTGGATTACATGCATGATACATTTTTCGGCAGCTCAAGTTCAAGGACTTCTATGTTAGAGATGATTGATGAACTATGGTTGTCATTGATGTCAACCCGAGCAGTAGCCAGTGGAGCCTCACCTTTAAGGACAAAAATGACATGGAAATTTAAAGTCTTTTTGGTCAAATGTCACCCTCATTGGTTTCTCTTCATCATGCTGATTCAAATGATATGTGGCACGCCTCAACAGCCCTCACACCTTGAGAGATATGTTTGTTTAAAGTTGGAAGCTCCAACTTGTGGGCAAAACCCCCAAAGGTAGCTGATGTGGCAGTTTAATATTAACTGGCAGATCATGAGGTCAAATATATTTCTCATTAAAAATCAAATTAATTTTTATGAGGGCATTAGCATTTAATTTCAAATTTAAGGGATCAAATTTTGGCTCCATTATTAAAATTTAATTTTGAAATAAGATTTTCCCTCCTAAGGTTTATCATGTCGGCTACCTTATTTTGTGCCCTACAAAAACTATATCATGGCACTCGACTAGCTCTTCTAGTGCAAGATTTCAATGCTAATCGAAGTGGTAAAGCTTTGAAATCTCTCTTGGCCTTTAGGAGTTCCTGAAGATCTAGCAAGGTGGCAGTTTTGGAAAGGTTCATGGATTATGGTTTATCTTTGAATTTTGAGGGTTTTGTTTGGTGTATCATGTCTGTGCAGTGATCATCAATTCTGTTAAGTTCTCTGCGCCCAAATCTTTCAGAACCTCAGCATACTTTGAGATTGAAACTAGGATGCATTTCAAATGCCAAATCCTGTGTAAATCTTGTGGAAGAATGACACCTCTCTGGATTGTTTCACTTGATCTATCAGAAGGGAGGTCATAGCAGTAGGAAAGGGTCTTGATATCTTTGTTGATTTGCAGCTGAGGTTTTTCATTGAATCTAGGCACCTATTTTCATCTCTGAAGCCCTTGTATATCAGCGAAGGAGACATATCTTGGATATTTGGCTCAGTCTTTCTGCCAAAGCCTTTTTGACTTCCATCTGAGGTAGATTGAAGGCTGTAAGGTTCTTGCTTCCAGGTACACACACATAGGTTACACACACATATATCAATTAGGACAGTCACCTGTGCATAGAATAGACAATATGCAATGTGAGTTTAGTCACAACAGCATGCAAGTTCTGAACATTGTCGGCATGTATAAAGCAATTACAGTGGAATCCAAGACTCAAAGAACAAGACCAAGACCTTCAACAAAACCCAAGTCAGCCCTCCCCCAAGCTCTTCCAGCAAGACAAAGTCAACTCAAGTCAACACCTTCCGGCCTGCAACTTCAAAATTTCAGTCCCTGGCTTGAGAATTTTGGACCTGCAGTGACACTACAACTTCAGCCCCTGCAGTCGCTTCAAAATGTCACATGTGTGAAAGAATTAGGGCAGATTCTAGGGCGGAAAACTCGATTTTCCTTTTTTTCCTCTTGCTTTTAGCTCCTCATTTTCTTGAATTTCACACTTCATTCTCTTGGAGATCGAACTTGCTTGGTTGGTTATTCAAATGAGGTCGAACTGTCTCTCGAGTCTCTATATAGTATATACACATCTAGGAGGTCGAATTACCCCTTTTCAGGGTCGACTTGATGAGACAGGGCTGACTTGGTCTTGGAGGAACAAAAGTTACATTTTTGACTCAAATAAATTTCTTTTCAACTTTCTCTTCAAAGTCCAAATGGCACTTGACTCAAGGACAATAAATTGGCTTATGACAAATATTCTTTTGACTCATTAAACCCTAAGAGCATGAAGAACATGCTTGACCTTTGACCAAATAATTTGAGCATGAAACCCATGTTTGAAAATAATATTTTTTTTTCTTCAATTTGATCTTTTACATAAACTGTATAATGACATAGGTACAATATCAATTATGAATACTGAACATAGTTACATTTTCTAACAAAATCCCTCCGACTGCTCAATGTAAATATCTTCCTCAACAACCCCATTGAGGAAGGCTATCTTCATGTCCATCTGGTGAATCCTCCACCCTATTTGTGATGTAATAGCTTCAACTACCTTGATAGGAGAATACCTGGCAATTGGGGCAATGGTCTCATCATTGACAACTCCCTCTATCTTATAGGACCCCTTGGCCATGAAACTTGCCTTGTACTTCTCGACCTAGCAAGAGCCTACAACAGAGTTTCCCTCTAGCCTTGGAACCACTTCCTTGACATCATTCTTCATGATGGAGGCATACTCCTCAACCATGGCATCTCTCCACACCTGCTGAGTGGTTGCCTCTTGATAGCTGGAAGGCTCGACATCCTACAACTCTGCTGTAAGTTCCATATATCCTATGTACCTCTGTGGCTGTCTGCTCTATCGAATTGATGTACTAGGAGCACCGACTTGCCCCTATGCCTCCTAGATCAATTGATCTACCCATCTCACTCTCCTTCTAGTGCTGGGAGTCATTACTTGAGTGGTCTCCACTCGCTTCTGCATTCATGTGTTCCTCTCGTCTTCATTCTGCCCATGCACAACTATGTTCTAAGGTATTGACTACGCCTCCTACTTGGGAGCATGCTACTCCTCTTGTACAATAACTTGCTCATGCTCTAAATACTTTTTCAAAGCCCTATCCCCCTCAAACTTCACGTCCCTTCTGATGGTTGTCTTCTTGTGTGCTGGAATGTACACCATGTACTCCTTGGATGTTGCTAGAAAATCAGAAAGGCAGAAATATTTTCTTATTCTTGATAATTACTTGTGATGTTTCTTGTTATTACGATTCTTGATATCTTCTTTCCTTTAGTTCATCAAGCAATTACCAAAGCAACAACACATAAAACAATAGACAACAGATGTAGGCATTGTGCTAGGGCAAAACCCCCTCGAGGGGAAAACTCAGTCAAGAAATTCTTCCTTTCAATAGTATTGTTTGAGACTCTTCACCTAGACCAAGACAAGACCTTTCCTCCACAACAAGTCAGCCTCCTAGAATTTCTATCCCTTTCCAACAAATTCGACTAGGCAACAACTTTCGGCAATTGGAAGCTTTCGACAATAGACAAGCTTGGAAGACTTTGTTCTCCCAATCTGGAGCACGAAACAGAGAGAGAGAGACACCAAAATTTCGATTTTTCTTTTCTCCTTCGACTTCCCCAAACTCACATTCACTTCGGTTTCCCGACAACAAACTTTGCACTTTTTCCCACCTAGAAGAGAACTTCGCACTTCTTCCCAGCTACAAGAGAATTTCACACTTTTTCCCAGCTACAATAGAAATCGAACTTGTGTGAGAGAATGATGCTCCAAATGAATTCGATGAGCTTGCATTTTATAGGATCCATGTGAGGTCGAATAGGGTCCTTAGGCGTGTGGAGGTTACAAAAATCATATTTGACTCAATACTTAACCTTTTTACATGATTCAAAAGCCCAAGAAGGGTCTCTTTAAAAGTACAGTGACTCTATTGACTTAGAAAAAATCCTACAAGTTCTTAATAGGGACTTTGACCTAAAACATGGTGACCCAATCATGAAACCCATGCTTTAATAAGTCACAATAATAATAATAAAATTCTTTTATTTATTCTTTTGACAAATATGATGACTCAAGTCCATTAATGAAGACCGAACATTACTTTTTCCAACACTCCCTCTTAACTAGGGAGGTATTCATAATGTACAAATACAATGGAAGACCTCAAACTATATGAACCATGAAGAACTTTAGGCACCACAATGCCATGGACTAGATTCTTGACCAGGGCAATCTATCCAAGTCGTCTTTCAACAATTTAGGCACTGCAATGCCACAGACTAGATTCCTGACCACGACAATCTATCTGGGTGGGAATAAGATGGACTCAAGCTTTCAACCCCTATAGGTACCATCCAACCCAAAAATCCAGGTGTGTATCCAACACAGAGCTCAATAACCAAACCACCTTTCCAACTTCGGGATCCAGACATCAACACAAAGTGCCGACTAGATGCCTTCCCTAGCAATGCTTCACTCACAAAGCGTCAACACCACTTGATCCGGCAGATCAAGTACACCAAATCTTTCTCAATCAAATTGATTGGTAACCAACATGCTATCAAAACCTTCGAGAGTTTCATCTGTACAAACACAACCCCAATCAATAATATACTTTCATATGTACATAATCAAGTACAAACCTTAGGGGTTGTTCTAAATGTTGCTTCTCAACAAGGTAGGACTATCAACCGAATATTTGATAGAAGATTCCTCAATCATATACTGTCCTTTCCTACTTCTCATGCAACAACGTATCCTCTGAAATTCATTCTTCAATCAAAACCAAGCTATGCCTCCCCTCTCAACCAGGAAGTATCTCTTCATTCGGACTCCCTCTTAATCTTAGGGAGATCTCTTCTATTCAGGCTTCCTCAGGGAGACCAACTTCTTCTTTTCATCATCGGAGAATCCTTCGTGGCTTCCAACCATTTTATCAGAGTTATTATCTTCCTCATCATGCTTATCATATCAACGAGCATCTTCACCAAATTGAAGATTGTGTACCTGCACAACTTAGATAGCAAGGACAACCAAATCTATAGAAGCATGAAATTAGCCATATTAGAATCACAGAAGCATTTCAACTTTATACAAATTAGATACCCAGACTTAATTACAAATAAGAGACATAAAACCTTGCTAGGGACTTTGTCGTAAACCCTAGACTACATAATAATTTTCATTCCATCTAGGGTTTCAATGTGTCTTCCAAAGGTATGACATACCTTACTGCAACATATAGCAAACCCTAGAAACAATTCAGACAAATATAAAGCATTTAACGACCTTTCAAAATTCATATGTTAGACTTCTCACTAGGGTTTCATACAAATCCTAGATTTCATACGAAAGAATCGATCAAAGTCAATCACTGCTTAGTCATTACCATGACCAACTTCCACTAAGGTTAGTTCCAACCCCATAGATTTTTCAATCAACCATCAATATCAACTAAAACTCATATTTTAGCAATCATACACAGATCTCAAATCATCATATTATCATCATAAATTAGATATTTTTACTTCTACTAAGGTTCAACTCCAAAACCCTAGAACTCCATTTTCACAATCTCAATTATCATTAAATAGATTTCAGATTGTTACATACTAGACAATGTTACTACTAGGATTTAGCTGCAAAACCCTAGATTTCCAAATATCATTATCCTAGAATCTTAAACAAGGACTTCCATTAAATCCTAAAACTTATGACTATTAATGACTAGGTCAACGCACATATTTAGGAGTTCATAATGATACATAAACATATCATATGTCCAACAACATTAATATATCTGACCTAGACCAAGCTAGGGTTTCTACCAAAAGGACATATCTATACATGCCTAGATTTCATCATCATGCAAATACATTTCATATCACGTGTTAGTCAAACCCAACTTTACAAATATCAATAATAGTTAGACATATAACAAACAAGCGATTGATTAGACAAACAAACACATACCAAGGAAATCATTTCTAAGACATTATAAGGGTCTTGCTTACACATTCCACCAAACCCTAATGAGTTAGGGTTTCAACATGGGAACATAGCAAACCCAAACAATTACCAAAACATCAAAGGTTAAGGATTTTAGATCTTATCATTCAATCCTAACAAGTTAGGTTTTCCTGATCATACGAAAATCCCAAACATGACATCATCAATAAAAACTTCAAATAACATTTCATAATATCCCAAAGCAACTTAGGGTTTCAAACATTCACATTAGCATACCCTTAGGTCAGTGTGTTCTAGAACCTGTCTAGGGTTCTACATAATCAGTCAAGAGTTTGAGTGGGGAGGGTAGATTTATCAAGTGACGAATCACCCAAAACAAGAATCACTATGATTCAATATAGCTAGACATAACAATGTCAGTAATAGATTATCAAATGATTAATCCTTTCAATATAAAGAAATCAATGTATTTAAAGCATACTTTTGTTCCTTGACCAACCTTGTCTTGAGAGATCCTTCTTCATACTCCTTGCAAATGTTAATCCTGATCAAGACAATAAAGGTAGAATGATGATTAGTATTTAATATAATCAAAACTAAATGAATACACGAACCCAAAACTGAAAGGAAATGAGATACTTATCTTTGGGAGTTGTTGGGGGCTCCCTCGAAAGCTTGAGGGATACCTACAAACTTATAAAAACAATAAAAATGTATTTTCCAAAATATGTTAAAAACCTATAAATTCTAAAACATATAAAACAAGATATATAAAGCTACAAGCAAAGGACTTAGTAGTGTAAGTCCCTAATATCAAATTCTTCAGGCTTGGCTTTCTTTGAGTCTCCTTCCTCAACAAAGTTAACATGATCTCTATCTCTCTTCTTATTCTTTGGATTGTCGGGACAATCACTCTTGTAGTGACCCTTCATATGGAATTGATAGCATTCTATCTTGGACATGTCAACTTTCTACCTTGGTCCCTTCAATCTCTTTCCTTTATGTTGGGCAATGTGGGGATTTGAAACGCCTTCGTGATTGGCAACTAAAGAGATCCTCAATTCTTCTTGATTGCAGGCAGTCCTTAGTTCTTCAAAAGTGGGAACTTCCTTCCAACTGTTAAGACCTACAACAAATGCACCCCAAGTAGGTGGTAATCCTAATAGGGTAGTGATCACAAGTTCTTTGTCTGGAACAATTTCATCATTGCCAAGAGATCATTCCTGATTCTAGCTATCTTCACAAAGAAGGTTGCCACAATGTCTTCTTTAGTCATCTTTGTGGTCCTTAGCTCATTCTTCAAACTTGCTACTTGACCAATGTTCTTAATAGTAAATAACTTCGACAAGGCTTCATACATTTGCTGAGCATGATCGATGTTAGCTATGAATGGGACAAGGTTGTCCTTTATTCCTTCTACCATCAGAGTCACAATCACCAATTCTAATTCACTGTATTTCTCTTTGTCAACATCACTGTAATCCTTTGTAGGCTTCTTTACTTTTCCTTTGACCAAGTCCAGAACCTTGTTCTTTTCAAGGATTAGGTCAATCCTCTTCTTCCAGGACTTGTAGTTAGAGGCCCCTTCAAGTTTGTTCTCTCCCTTGATTGTGTTAGACATCTTCCTTGAATATAGTAGACTCCTTCCCTGAGATAGTCCTTTTGAATGGTTCCTTGATCAAGTGCTTGAGACTGCCTTTTACTTCCTTCTTCACCAAAGCTCTGATACCATGTTAGAAAATCAGAAAGGCAGAAATATTTTCTTATTCTTGATAATTACTTGTGATGTTTCTTGTTATTACAATTCTTTATATCTTCTTTCCTTTAGTTCATCAAGCAATTACCAAAGCAGTAAAACATAAAACAATAGACACCAGATGTAGGCACTATGCTAGGGCAAAACCCCGTCGAGGGGAAAACTTAGTCAAGAAATTCTTCCTTTCAATAGTATTCTTTGGGACTCTTCACCCTATACCAAGACAAGACCTTTCTTCCACACCAAGTTAGCAAACCAGAATTTCGACCCCTTTCTAGCAACTTCGATTAGGCAACAACTTTCGACAACTAGCAGCTTTTGATAGCAGACATACTTGGAAGAGTTTGATCTCCCAATCCAGAGCACGAAACAAAGAGAGAGAGACACCAAAATTTTGATATTTCTTTTCTCCTTAGACTTCCCCAAACTCATATCTGCTACGGCTATTGCGAAGTCACCATTTTTTGTTCCACTAACAGGACATGGAGCACAACCTGGGATAACATCAATTGTTAAAAAAAAGGAGAAGCAAGACGCAGATAGAGTCATGGGGAGGTGTCTTTTCTGGAGCGACTGACTTCTCAACATCACCAAAACCAATCCATTTTGGTAGCCAATGTGTGATGCTATTGCTGTTGTGGGCCCAGGGTACAAAAGTGCTACATATGAGGAGGTGCGAGGGCCATTTCTTCAATTATAAAAGCAGGACATCAACTCTAGATTGTTGGAGTTGAAAACAACGTGGGAAGTTTCTGGATGCATAGTGATGTCTGATGGTTGGACAGATAGGAAGGGTAGGACCCTTCTAAATTTCTTGGTACATTGTCCTAAAGGTACCATGCTTATTAAATCAGTGGATGCATCAACACATATCAAAGACCAAGCAACGGTATGTGAGTTGTTAGATGGATTTATTCGGGAGATTGGCGTGTAGAATGTGGTGTAAGTCATAATAGACAATGCAACTAATTATGTGTCTGCGGGCAAGATGCTTACGGAGAGGAATCACACATTGTTCTGGATTCCTTGTGCAACACATTGTATCGATTTGTTGCTTGACGATATGGGGAAACTCTCCTTCATCAAGGAGGTGGTTGATATGGCTTGGAGCGTCCCCAAGTTTATTTATAACCTTGCTTTTGTTCTTACCCTCATGAGGAGGTTCACTAGAAACAAGGAGTTGAGGCGTCCTGTAATAACACGTTTTGCCACAAACTTTATTACTCTTTAGTCTTTGCTTCGATGCCAATTCTAGTTGAAGCAAATGTTTGTTTCTGATGCGTGGAGTGATTGTAGATACAATAGGAGACAGGATAGGAGAGCCATTGCAAAAATGGTGTACTCTGACACGTTTTGGCAGGGAGTAGAAGAAGCATGCTCAGTTAATGAACCTATAGTAAAGGTTCTGAGATTGGTAGATGGGGAGAAGCCTGCAATGGTTTATTTGTATGAGGCCATGGATAGGGCCAAGGAGGCCATTCGTTCTTATTATGCTGACAAGGGTTTTGCTGGGCTTGGTAGGCATATGATGTTATGGGATGTGATTGATAGTCGGTGGACAGGGATGCTTCATTGATCCGAATTGGATCCATGAAGATTATCAAAGTGCCATGACTGTATCAAACGAGGACAGACTTCAAAATATATGTAAAGAGCGATCAAGAAGACCTCTAGACAGTTGTAGTTTGCAGCTAGCAAGGAACGACGAGGACCTCGGTCAAAGCGCGCTGACTGAGGCCCATGGAGACTGCGCAAGGGCAAAACTGGCAGTAGGAAGCCCGAATTGGGAAACATAGGGCATTTTTGATGCGTGCTTAGCCCTAATCGCGCATCGCTAGGTGAAACCCCTCGAGAAGGAAAGGCCCCGAGTGCTCAGTCGCATGGGAAGCCGGGAAACTGTGGGGAAGGCGCTAAGGCGAAAGGCAGGACCCGCGCTCCAAAATCGGCGGTATGTCAGGGGAATCGTTGGGCGGTAAGTGGATTTGGCTGAAAGGAAGCGATTCCATTCAGCGCACGACGCGTGTCCGGCGGATGAGAGAGAAAACAACCTCTCATCGCTCGCTAACGGTCGAGCAAGTCAACCGCTTGAAATGAGCAAATATCGTAGGATCTGGGGGCTCCAGATCTGACAAAGGAGATTGCGCCCGATGGAGGAACCGGATCTGACAGGGGATTAAGCCGCGACACATAAGAGTTTGACGTCCGATTTGACCGTTGAGTCAGAAGGTGAGTCATTCCATAGTGTAACTAAAAAACCGAACTGTTAAGGAAGAGCTGGCGCAGTTTGTGTGAGGACAAGTGGCCACTTCCCCGTGGACGATGGCAATGACACAGAGGCAGGGAACTCCAAGCGAATAGCAGCAGGTGAACCGAAGGGGCGGAAGAGGAAGCGAACAGTCAAAGACAAATTGGCTTTAAGCCATGAACAGACAGAGAACAGAACGTGGAAAAGAGAAAAAAGAACGAAGACAGAGAGGGTGAGAGCAAAGAAAAGACAGTGAAGCAAGAAGCAGAAAACAGAGAGCCGAGTTGACCTTAGGTAGCATCGAGTAGACAGAAAGCTTGAGAGGTTCAAGCAATCCCTGAGAGGATCTGTCGGGAATTGAGTACCACATTGGGCTCCTCCCATTAAAGACCAGAGAGGTCAAGATTTGGTAAGGAAAAGAGTCTATGCACTCTAGTGGCTTGGGGAATCCAAGAACCACCCTACCAAACATTATCTGTTTCAGGAGAACTCAAATTGAGCTCCTCATTGTAAATCTTTGCTTTAAAGACACAATAAATGAAGGTCACCACTGAAAGCTAGACCAAAGATGTAGCCGTGGAGAATAGAGTGAACTCCTTATTAATTGTTGTGTTCTTGCATTTGCTTATTGTATTTTCCTTACTGTTTTCCATTTTTCAGTGTCTGTGTATTTTGCAATCTGATCGATCCGTTGCCTAAAATAACATAGACACACATCAACACATGAGTCTGTAATACCTTCATTAATTAATTAATTAACTGAGGTCACTCACGAGTGATTTTCAGATCAAGTGGTATCAGAGCTTTAGGCTGTTCAGGTTAGACAAGCTTGTGTTGGTTTAACTGTTGAATGCTAACTAGATCAAAGCTCAAATTAGGAGAAGGAGAGTTGGTCGAAACTAATCCTAAAATTGGGAGAGTCTATCCTCAGAAGACAATGTTAGAAGAAGGTTTTGTAGGACCAGGCCCTCAATTCATAGATAGTTTCCTAACCATAAAGTCCATGGTAGAAGAAATGTATAAGGACTTTAGAAAACACAAGGATGAAGATGCATCAGGCTCCAAACAAGACAAAGGAGAAGATGAGTCCTTCCTCCATGACCACTCAAAAGGAAAAGGGAAAGAGGAAAGCTTTCTCACATCTCCTAATAGCCTTGAACACAAAAAGAAAGCATCTTTGATCAAACTAGATGTCAAATTTGATTTACCTATATATGATGGAGAGTTGAGTGCAAAAAAGATGGACAATTGGATTAGACAAATTGATGTTATGGCAGAGTGCAGAGTATCGATTCAGACAAGAGCAAGATTTAGCTAGCAATCCTACGCCTTGGAGGCACTGCCTTGGTTTGGTGGGAAGGCAGGACCCAAGCTGACATAGAGAGACATGGTAAGACTATCTCTGTCTGGAGTGAATTTGTTTCTGCTATAAAAAAAAACCAGTTCCATCCATTGGCCTACATGCAGCAAGCCATGATGAGTTGCAAACTCTTCGACAGTTGAAAGGGCAAAGTGTGCAAAGGTACACTCAAGAATTTAGAAAGAGACAATTGATTCTAGGAATCTCATTAGACTCACCTGAGACTCTGTTGAAGTACATTGGTGGTCTACACAGCGACATGAGGCACACTATCCTCATGTTTAATCGCACTAGTATAGATGAGATATCTGTACAAGCTACTCATCTAGAAGCTAGAGGAAAGAATGGAAGTCCAAAAGTTGGGGGATCATCCCAACCCACTGCAAGCAAGAATAAGGAGAAAAGAAAGCAGAAATGGAAAGCAAGGAAGGCCAATACTACATAGAAGAGTAAAGCTTCATGCACTCACTGTAAAAAGGATGGGCATGATGATGAGCACTGTTGGATTCTGCGTCCAGAGTTGAGACCTAAGAAGTTCGAGGGCAAGAAGAAAAAGACTGCTACAGCTATTCAGAAAGATTTGGGGTTAGACTCAGGAGATAAAACAACCATTGCAGCCACAGGTATAGAAGGTAAGAATTCTGAAGCATCTACTAGTAATTCTGCACAATCTATTATTGATGAAGAATATGAGAGAAAAGGACATGAGCTTTTCCATATTCGCGTTATTTCCAAACATCGAAAAATTAATACTTTCTTTGATAGTGGCTCACAAGTAAATTTAATTTCTGAAGCAATTGTAAAGAAGTTGGGATTAGTAACTACACCTCACAAGAAACCATACCCATTAGGATGGTTAAATGATAAAGCACAACTACAAGTGACTAGACAGTGCAAACTCAAGTTTTTTTTGGGTTAGCATTTGTAGATGAGGTTGAGTTAGACATAATTCCTTTGGATATACGTGGAATTGTTTTAGGAAGTCCTTACTTGTATGACAGAAAAGCTATCTTCTATAGAGCTGAGAACAAGTATCTACTTGTTAAATATGGAATCGAATACTTTGTAAGAGCTCATAAGCTCAAGAATAATTATACTCTCATAAACTCAGGGCAGATGAAACGAATGATAAATTCATGTAAACAATTCTTACTGATGGTTGTAAAGGAAAAGAAACCTGATAAAACCAATGTATTTGAAGGCTGTAATGCTGAACAACAAGCTGATTTAGAAAAGGTTGTTTTAGAGTATGATATCTTGTTTCAAGAACCTAAAGGTCTGCCACCCAAAAAGGAAATAGTACATGATATTATTTTGCAGCAAGATGCTCCATTGCCTAACATTGGAATGTATAGGTTGTCTGCTTTAGAGAATGTTGAAATCAAGAAGCAGGTGCAGGAGTTGCTCGAGAAAGGGTTCATTAGACTTAGCACATCACCATGTGGGTCACCAATCGTTTTGGTGAGAAAGAAAGATGGCTCGTGGAGAATGTGCATTGATTACCGAGCACTGAATAAGATAACAATAAAAAATCGTTATCCCCTTCCTCGCATAGATGATCTTTTAGATCAATTAAAAGAAGCTGTTTATTTTTCCAAGTTAGACTTGCACAGTGGATACCATCAGGTCAGAGTTGCAGAACAAGATGCATGGAAGACTGCTTTCAAAACAAAGCAGGGATTGTATGAGTGGTTGGTTATGCCTCTTGGCTTAACTAATGCTCCTGCTACCTTCATGAGATTAATGAATGATGTACTCAGACCTTTTCTTGATGATTTTGTTATTGTGTATTTGGATGACATTCTAATATTTAGCAAAACATGGGAAGAACACTTAAAGCATGTTAAGCAAACACTAGATGTTTTGAAAAGAGAAAAACTTTATGTTAAACTCTCAAAATGTGAATTTGGTAAAACATCTCTGAATTATTTGGGTCATATAGTAGGGGGTGGTGAATTGAAGATAGATCTCTCTAAAGTGGTAGTCATTGTGAACTGGCTTAAACCCAAATCTGCTATAGAAGTTAGAAGCTTCTTAGGAGCAGCACAATATTGGAGAAAGTTCATTTCTAACTTTTCCTTAATTGCAACTCCCTTACATGCTTTAACAGGATTGAACAAGGTGTTTCAGTGGGGAGGCAAATAGCAGAAAGCCTTCGACACCTTGAAAGAAAAGATTAGTACAACACCTGTACTAGCATTACCTGATCTTCAAAGACCATTTGAGATTTAAACAGATGTCAGTTTCTATGCCATGGGAGCAATGTTGACACAACACGGTAAACCCATATGTTAACATTCTGAGACATTCAATTCTGCAGTAGTTAACTATCCTACATATGATAAAGAATTGTATGCCTTAGTACAGAGTGTGAAAAAGTGGAAACATTACTTAATGGGCAAAGAGACAATAATACACACTGATCATCAACCACTTCAATATCTACACTCCCAAACTAAGTTGCAGAAATCAAGACACTATAGATGGATGGGTTTTCTACAATAGTTTCATTTAGTCATCAGATATAAAAAGGGCATACATAATAAAGTTGCAGACATGTTATCTAGATCCATTATAAATGCATCTACCATACTTAAGCATAATTCTGTGTTACATGAGAGTTACATTGAACAATATGCTCAAGACATAGACTTCAAAGATGCATATGCAACTTTAAGTCAAGGAAAACGAGTAGAAGAATTGGATTATCATGTAAAGGACCGACTCTTATACCATTGTGGGAAGTTATGCATTCCACAAACTGAAAGAGTAAAAATAATTCGAGAAGCACACACTTCTCTAATATCAGGTCACTTTGGGGTAAGTAAAATAGTTGCACAACTGCAAAGATTTTGTTATTGGCTAAAAATGAATGAGACAATTTCTAGATATGTAAGAGGGTGTACTATGTGTGCTAAAAGCAAGCCCTGCAATAGAAAACTAGGCTTGTACACTCTATTACCATTTCCTTCTCACCCTTGGGAAAGTGTTTCCATGGATTTTGTTGGAGGACTGCCTAAATCTAGGAAAGGTCATGATTATCTGTATGTTGTTGTGGATAGGTTCAACAAAATGTGTATCTTGATACCTTGTAATAAACGGATTACAGCTGAACAAACTGCAAAATTGTTCTTTGAACATGTATGGGTTCATTTTGGATTACCCACTTCCATTATATCTGATCAAGACCCCTGATTTGCGGGGAAGTTTTGGTCAAGTCCGTGGGAATTGATGGACACCAAATTGAAGAAAAGCACAACTTTTCATCCACAAACTGATGGTCAGACAGAAGTAGTTAATAGGACAGTGATCCAGTTACTCAGAGGATATTGCAGCAAATATCCTAAGCTTTGGGATGAACATTTGTGTTATGTGCAACATGCTTACAACAGAGCAAAACATTCTTCTACATAGAGACCTCCTTTTGAGACCTGTTTTGGTTTCACACCAAGGTCTCCTTTGGATTTTGTCTTTGGTAAAGACACCACAGTTAAGGGATAGTGATGTGGACATGGCAACTAGGTTCATTGAACAGATCCAAGAGATCCATCAGGCAATACAGGAACAGCTGGAAAAGAGCCAAGCCAAATACAAGGCAAGGCATGACAAGCATCGGATGGAGCATAGTTTCCAAGTTGGTGACCTAGTTTGGCTGTACATCAGCAAGGACAGGATGCAAGGTGAAGGTAAAAGGCTAAAGCCTATCAGGTATGGACCTTTCAGGATACTTGAGATGATTGGTGAGAATGATTTTCGCTTTGATCTACCAGCGTACATGCACATCTACTCAGTCGTAAATGCAGATTGCTTGAGATTGTTTGAACCTTCACTAATTGAGGATCCCGAAGAGCAGAGTCAATTGCCTTATATTGATGATCTGTTACATGAATATCTTAATGAATTGCAAGAAGACACAGTGCTGGATAGGAAGGTGAGGACGACGCGCAGGGGAGATGTTGAGTACCTTAGAATCGGGCTCAAGGGTTCAAAGTCGAGCAGTGCAAAGTGGATAGAGATTGGACAAGTGAGACAATTGTACCCTCACTTAGTCGATGTTTGAAAACCAACTTTTGGTGGTCGAATAGCATTTTCAGTGGGAAGGCCATGATCTGAATTGGATCCATGAAGATTATCAAAGTGCCATGATTGTATCGAACCAGGACAGACTTCAAAATTTATGTAAAGAGTGATCAGGAAGACCTTTGGACAATAGCAGTTTGCAGCCAGCAAGGAACGACGAGGACCTCGGTCAAAGCACACTGATCGAGGCCCATGGAGATTGCGCAGGAGGAAAAATTAGCAGTAGGAAGCTCGGATCGGGAAACAGAGGGCATTTCTGATGCGCGATTAGTGCTAATCGCGCATCGCTAGGCAAAACCCTTCAAGAAGGAAAGGTCCCGAGTGCTCGGTTGCATGGGAAGCCGGGAAACCGTGGGGAAGGCGCTAAGGTGAAAGGCAGGACCCGCGCTCCAAGACTGGCGGTATATCAGGGGCATCCTTGGGCGGTAAGCGGATTTGGATGAAAGCGAGCGATTCCATTCAGCGCACGACGCGTGTCCAACAGATGAGAGAGAAAACTGCCTCTCATCGCGTGCTAACGTTCGAGCAAGTCAACCGCGCGAAATATATCGTAGGATCTGGGGGCTCCAGATCTGATGGTGAAGATTGCATCTGATGGAGGAACTGGATCTGATAGGGGATTAAGCCGCGACACATAAGAGTTTGACGTCCAATTTGACCGTTGAGTCAGCAGATTAGTCATTCCACAGTGTAATAGAAAAACCGAACCGTTAAGGAAGAGCTGGCGCAGTTTGTGAGAGGACAAGTGGCCACTTACCTGTGGACGATGGCGATGACGCAGAGGCAGTGAACTCCAAGCGAACAGCAGTAGGCGAACAGAAGGGGCGGAAGAGGAAGGGAATAGTCAAAGACAAATTGGCTTTAAGCCATGAACAGACAGAGAACAGAACAGGGAAAAGAGAAAAAAGAACGAAGACAGAGAGGGTGAGAGCAAAGAAAAGACAGTGAAGCAAGAAGCAGAAAACAGAAAGCCGAGCTGACCTTAGGCAGCAATGAGTAGACAGAAAGCTTGAAAGGTTCAAGTAATCCCTGAGAGGATCTGTCGGGAATTGAGTACCACATTAGGCTCCTGCCATTAAAGACCAAGGAGGTCAAGGTTTGGTAAGGAAAAGAGTCTGTGCATTCTAGTGGCTTGGGGAATCCAAGAACCACCCTACCAAACATTATGTGTTTCAGGAGACTCAAATTGAGCTCCTCATTGTAAATCTTTGCTTTAAAGACACAATAAAAGAAGGCCACCACTGAAAGCTGGACCGGAGATGTAGCCTTGGAGAATAGGGTGAACTCCTTATTAATTGTTGTGTTCTTGCATTTGCTTACTGTATTTTCCTTATTGTTTTCCATTTTCCAGTGTCTGTGTATTTTGCAATCTGATCGATCCATTGCCTAAAATAACATAGACACACACCAACACATGAGTTTGTAATACCTTCATTAATTAATTAATTAACTGAGGTCACTCACGAGTGATTTTCAGATCATTCATCGATCCATTCATGCAACAACACTCTTCCTCAACCCCACATTTTCATACAAATGCGGCTTTGATTTTGACGGCGAGGTGATGGAAGGGCTCCATTCCTATATTCATAGGATGGTACCTGATCCTAAGCTTCGTAGAAAAATCAATCGTGAGATACAGTTTTATCGGGATTGTGTTGGCCTATTTGGCTTTGATGATGGTATTAGGGAAAGGACCCTCTTAATGCCATGTAAGTGACAAGTCATCACTCATTAAAAATTAGAATTTCCTTACTTATAATTATAGATTTTTAAAATTCAATTATGTAACTTCTATTTGGAAGTTTAATTATGTTTTAAATTTTTGAATTTTTTATTTCTTTATTTTGTTGTAGATATTTGGTGGCAAAGCTATGGTGCAAGGGCACCAAATTTGCAGAAATTGGCCATAAGAATCTGGAGTCAAACATGTAGCTCTTCAGGGTGTGAGTGCACTTGGAGTATATTTGAGAAAATACACGTAAAAAAGTGCAACAGGTATAACTTTGAGCTCCAGCTTTCAGTTGAGCAATTACACTTAGTGTAATTTAAAATTTTTAATTTATGACCTTCAAATGTCAAGAGTCAAGACTCGTTAGTTTTTTTGACACTCTTACAGGTTGGAGTTCGCACACTTAAATGATTTAGTGTACGTGCATTAAAATATCCGACTTCGAGTGAAGCAAATAGAAACACCAATGGATCCAGATGCCATTTCCTTAGACAATATTGATGTATTGTCTCAGTAGAGGGTGGAGTCTGAGGAGCCCATCTTGGAGGAGTCACCTTCATGGTTAAGCCAGATGAGCCATTAGAACATGGGCAACAAGAGGAGGAGGATTCAGAGGAGGAGCAAAACAAGGAGGAGGAGCAGGAGTCAGAGGAGGAGGAAGAGGAGACTGTGGGAGCATCAACATCAACACCATCTGCTATAGATATAGGAGAGCACAACTCCATACCTAGCACTCATTATTTGACATTAGGTGCAGGGGCAGGGCTAGGGCCTTCTACTACTAGGGGCAGGCCTGGCAAACAACCCATCATGTTTTCCCGTAAAAGGGGGAGAGGGCAGTGATTTCAGATAGATAGCTGCTAGTTTTATTTCTTTCGCTACATATAACTCATGATGATGAGGTACTTTTATATATGTGATGTTGTTTTCTATTGGTTCTCTACATTTGAGTCTTTGATTGGACAATTATCAGGGATCAACAAGATTTGGTATTGCCTTTGATGTATCATTTCTATTTGACATCATATATATCAGTGCTTTCTTCATATTTATGTGTCAATGTGTTTATTTCATGTTGTTATTGCTTTATATGTTTAAAAATATGAAAAAATGAATATATTATGCATCTTTTATGCTTGCCGATATTTGCCGATATTTTCTTGATATTTTCGCCGATATTGCAGATAAGATGTTTTTTGGACCCTCTCTGATATTTTGTCGATACTGATATTATCAACACTGGTTTCGACTTTAGTCTTGTTCCCTCACATTAAATGGGGGTTAATCCTCAACCCCAGTCCATGGGATCTCCCTTACAGGCATAAAACTTTAGGTTGGGCACTACTTGGGAAACCCTGGTTTTGGTAGCATCATCCCGTTTCTCGATCCATATTCATTACCCTCCACACATTGCATGCCTTATTTCATCGTGTTCCCTCTCTAGGTCCAGAAGGCTTTGGTACTACCCCTCCCCTTGTCCACATGTCTAGGTCAGGCTCGGAACGATGCTTCGAAGGTGGATGCGATTAAAAAAAAGGATAAAAGCATAATATGGCCACATACAAAAGGAAATAATACCACAAAATGCGAAAGATGGTTGAGGCAATGACATTTAGCACATGCGAAAAAGCCAAATATGAGGTCTACTGCTTATCATTATGGCCATCACCCTGGTTCCTAGGGCTCGTATGAGTGCCCCCTGCATTATTAAGGAATCCATGCATGCCACAACCCCTGGTGGGCAATGAACTGCCCCACCTTAATGGGGTAATCACTGCTATATCATATACATTATGTTCTCATCCCTTAGAGCCCTGAGCAGTTAAATAAAAGAAAAATCAATTAAAGATAAAAGGAAAATGAAGAAGGGTGGAAAAACAAAGGCCGGGGTAACTCATATACCATGATTGCTCCCACCTACATTTGTACACCCAAATATGTGGACATCCCTCACCATTACCACGCTTGAGCCCATGGCATTTGGCTTTGAGACCCCTATGTCCCTATCCACCTCATCATTATCCACATGACAACTACCAATTGAAGGATGTACCTTCTAAATGTCTTTCCCTATAGGGGATGGGAACACCTAATAGGATTGTTTATCAACCACTCACACCTAGGTAGGTAAAACCATTACATGTTCAAACCCCCAAATTATGGGCACCTTGAGTTCTTGGTGATTCCCTTTAGGATAACCAATGCCCCAGCTACTTTCCTGTCTTGCATGAACCACGTGTTCTAGCAAGCAGCTTCACAAGTTCATGCTATTGTTATTTGACTGTTGAAATTTCTAAGTCTGTCACGTCATAAATTCCTATTGCATTATCTGGTTTATTTCACCTACTTGTTTATTCCTTAACAAGTTATTTAACCATATAAATATTGAAAATAAACACAAATGCAGTCTCAACTCATGTACAGATCATCACCTGAAATAATAGACAAGCACACAAGGGACGTCGTTATTTTTGGACAATCGTCCGCAAAAAAAACCCAATGCGGGAAAACCGTTGCAACAATTTTGAGGGTTTTATTATTAAGCAACTTTCTTGAGTACAACTAGGGTGCCAAACTGGCTCACCAAACAGAGATTTCTACACGGCAGTAATACCTCTTCTCGGAAGCAGATATTCATCTTCTTAGCGCTACTCTGCCCCATGAAAAACCTTCTGGTTCTTCTCTAAGGCTCTGCGTAGCTCTGGAACCCTCTGCGTAGCCCTCTGCCTCTCTGCGGCAGCTCTCTAGTCTTCTACGTCACCCACGTAGGCCCCTCAACCACTACACAGTCTCTAGCTCCCTCTGCGTGGTTCCTGTTGCTCTGCATAGCCTCCGCAGTCTCTGTGCTGGCCCTTTGGCACTATCTCTGCTTCTTTGCTATGTACTCACTGCCCCTCGCTACAATTCATATCACTTGTTCGAATTTTCTCAGCAAACCCCGCTCCAGAAAATCGAACTGACTGATCAATCTTATTGTATCTCCAACTGACCCCCAAGCCTCCTCTTATACTTTTCCTGTCAAGTGTTCAATGGCCAAGATTAAGTCTCTAATCAACGACTAAGATTAGATTTGACTTGATCCATGTCATTCAGAACATTCTCACCCAGTTTTATATTAATGCCCATTAATACTTTAATTTTCCTAAGTTGAGACTTAAGAACTCCATTAAAAATATTAGTTATTTTAATATCTCTCTAACCGGGTGGAATTTCCCCAAACCATTTCTGGGTCTTGAAGATCTCATGTGCTTTAGCCTATCCACTAATTTTCATGGCTAGAGCCCATTTGGTGCTACCACAAATCAACACTCCCTCTTAGCGAGGAATGTGCTCTAGTAATGCTCCACCACTAAACATCACACTGATCCTTCAGCACTGGTAACTGTGCTAATGCTGGGTCTGCTGCCCTACATCTACTACACTACTGCCTCCTCTACTGCTGCCCATATCCTAGGAACAATTCAGACAAATATAAAGCATCTAACGACCTTTCAAAATTCATATGTTAGACTTCTCATTAGGGTTTCATACAAATCCTAAATTTCTTACGAAAGAATCGATCAAAGTCAATGACCGCTTAGTCATTATCATGACCAACTTCCACTAGGGTTAGTTCCAACCCCTAGATTTTTCAATCAAGCATCAATCACAACTAAAACTCATATTTTAGCAATCATACACAGATCTCAAATCATCATTTTGTCATCATACATAAGATATTTTTACTTCTAGTAAGGTTCAACTCCAAAACCCTAGAACTCCATTTTCACAATCTCAATTATCATTAAATAGATTTCAGATTGTTACATACTAGACAATGTTACTACTAGGATTTAGCCGCAAAACACTAGATTTCCAAATATCATTATCCTAGAATCTCAATCAAGGACTTCCATTAAATCCTAAAACTTATGACCATCAATGACTAGGTCAATGCACATATTTCAGAATTCGTAATCATACATAAGCATATCATATGTCCAACAACATTAATATATTTGACCTAAACCAAGCTAGGGTTTCTACCAAAAGGACATATCTATACATGCCTAGATTTCATCATCATGCAAATACATTTCATATCATGTGTTAGTCAAACCCAACTTTACAAATATCAATAGTAGTTAGACATATAACAAACAAGCGTTTGATTAGACAAACAAACACATACCTAGGAAATCATTTCTAAGACATTATAAGGGTCTTGCTTACACATTCCACCAAACCCTAATGAGTTAGGGTTTCAACATGGGAACATAGCAAACCCAAACAATTACCAAAACATCAAAGGTTCACGATTTTAGATCTTATCATTCAATCCTAACAAGTTAGGCTTTCCTGATCATATGAAAATCCCAAACATGACATCATCAATAAAAACTTCCAATAACATTTCATAATATCCCAAAGCAACTTAGGGTTTCAAACATTCACATTAGCATACCCTTAGGTCAGTGTGTTCTAGAACTATCTAGGGTTCTACATAATCAGTCAAGAGTATGAGTGGGGAGGGTAGATTTATCAAGTGATGAATCACCCAAAACAAGAATAATTATGATTCAATATAGCTAGATAACAATGTTAGTAATAGATTATCAAATGAATAATCCTTTCAATATAAAGAAATCAATGTATTTAAAGCATACCTTTGTTCCTTGACCAACCTTGTCTTGAGAGATCCTCCTTCATACTCCTTGCAGATGTTTTTCCTGATCAAGACAATAAAGGGAGAATGGTGATTAGTATTTACTATAATCAAAATTAAATGAATACAAGAACCCAAAACTGAAAGGAAATGAGATACTTATCTTGGAGTTGTTGGGGGCTCCCTCGAAAGCTTGAGGGATACCTACAAACTTAAAAACAATAAAAATGTATTTTCCAAAATATGTTAAAAACCTATAAATTCTAAAACATATAAAACAAGATATATAAAGCTACAAGCAAAGGACTTAGTAGTGTAAGTCCCTAATGACAAATTCTTCAGGTTTGGCTTTTTTTGAGTCTCCTTCCTCATCATAGTTAGCATGATCTCTAGTATTGATGAAACCTAGTCAAGAAATTCTTCCTTTCAATAGTATTCTTTGAGACTCTTCACCCTATACCAAGACAAGACCTTTCTTCCACACCGAGTTAGCCTCCCAGAATTTCGACCCCTTTCCAGTGACTTCGACTAGGCAACAACTTTCGACAACTAGCAGCGTTTGATAGCAGACATACTTAGAAGAGTTTGATGTCCCAATCCAGAGCACGAAACAAAGAGAGAGAGACCAAAATTTCGATTTTTCTTTTCTCCTTAAACTTCCCCAAACTCGCATTTGCTACTGCTATTGCAAAGTCATCATGTTTTGTTCCATGAACAGGATATGGAGCACAACCTGGCATAAAATCAATTGTTAAAAAAAAGGAGAAGCAAGATGTAGATGTGGTCATGGGGAGGTTTCTTTTCTGGAGCGACTTACTTCTTAGCATCACCAAAACCAATCCATTTTGGCAGCCAATGTGTGATGCTATTGCTATTGTGGCCCCAGGGTACAAAAGTGCTACATATGAGGAGTTGCGAGGGCCAATTCTTCAAGCATAAAAGCAGGACATCAACTCTAGATTGGCAGAGTTGGAAAAAATGTGGGAAGTTTCTAGATGCATAGTGATGTCTGATTATTGGACAGATAGGAAGGGTAGGACCCTTCTGAATTTCTTGGTACATTGTCCTAAAGGTACCATGTTTATTAAATGAGTGGATGCATCAACACATATCAAAGATGCAGCAACAGTATGTGAGTTGTTAGATGGGTTCATTCGGGTGATTGGTGTGCAGAATGTGGTGTAAGACTAAGTCATAACAAACAATGCAACTAATCATGTGTCTGCCGGCAAGATGCTTATGGAGAGGCATCGCACAATGCTCTGGATTCCTTGTGCAACACATTGTATCAATTTGCTGCTTGAGGATATGGGGAAACTCTCCTTCATCAAGGAGGTGGTTGATATGGCTTGGAGCGTCCCGAAGTTTATTTATAACCATGCTTTTGTTCTTACCCTCATGAGGAGTTTCACTAGAAACAAGGAGTTGAGGCGTCTTGCAATCACATGTTTTGCCACAAACTTTATTACTCTTTAGTCTTTGCTTCAATGCCAATTCGAGTTGAAGCAAATGTTTGCTTCTGATGCGTGGCGTGATTGTAGATACAATAGGAGACAACACAGGAGAGTCATTGCAAAAATGGTGTACTCTGACACGTTTTGGCAGGGAGTATAAGAAGCATGCTCAATTAGTGAACCTATAGTAAAGGTTCTGAGATTGGTAGATGGGGAGAAGCCTGCAATGGTTTATTTGTATGAGGCCATGGATAGGGCCAAGGAGGCCATTCGTTCTTATTATGCTGACAAGGGTTTTGCTGGGCTTGGTAGGCATATGATGTTATGGGTGTGATTGATAGTCAGTGGATATGGATGCTTCATCGATCCATTCATGCAACAACACTCTTCCTCAACCCTGGATTTTCATACAAATGCGGTTTTGATTTTGACGGCGAGGTGATGGAAGGGCTCCATTACTATATTCATAGGATGGTACCTAATCCTGAGCTTCGTAGCAAAATCAATTGTGAGATACAGTTTTATCGGGATTGTGTTGGCCTATTTGGCTTTGATGATGCTATTAGGGAAAGGACCCTCTTCATGCCACGTAAGTGACAAGTCATCACTCATTAGAAATTAGAATTTCCTTACTTATAATTCTAGATTTTTAAAATTCAATTATATAACTTTTATTTGAAAGTGTAATTATGTTTTCAGTTTTTGAATTTTTTATTTCTTTATTTTGTTGTAGATATTTGGTGGCAAAGCTATGGTGCAAGGGCACCAAATTTGCAGAAATTGGCCATAAGAATCTTGAGTCAAACATGTAGCTCTTCAGGGTGTGAGTGCACTTGGAATATCTTTGAGAAAATACACGTAAAATAGTGCAACAGGAATAACTTTGAGCTCCAGCCTTCAGTTGAGCAATGACACTTTGTGTAATTTTTAATTTTTAATTTATGACGTTCAAGTGTGAAGAGTCAAGAGTCAAGACTCATTAGTTTTTTTGACACTCTTACAGGTTGGAGTTCGCATGCCTAAATGATTTAGTGTACGTGCATTACACTATCGGACTTCGAGTGAAGCAAATAGAAGCACCAATGGATCCAGATGCCATTTCCTTAGACAATATTGATGTATTGTCTCAGTAGAGGGTGGAGTTTGAGGAGCCCATCTTGGAGGAGTCACCTTCATGGTTAGAGCCAGATGATCCATTAGAACATGGGCAACAAGAGGAGGAGGACTCGGAGGAGAAGGAAGAGGAGACTGTGGGAGCATCAACATCAACACCATTTGCTATAGGTATAGGAGAGCACAACTCCATACCTATTACTCATTATTTGACATTAGGTGCAGGGGAAGGGTCAGGGCCTTCTACTACTAGGGGCAGGCCTGGCAAACAATCCATCATGTTTTCTCGTGAAAGGGGGAGAGGGCAGTGATTTCAGATAGATAACTGTTAGTTTTATTTCTTTTTCTACATATAACTCATGATGATGAGATACTTTTATATATGTGATGTTATTTTCTATTGTTTGTCCACATTTGAGTCTTTGATTGGACAATTATCAGGGATTAGCAGGATTTGGTATTGCCTTTGATGTATCATTTCTATTTGACATCATATATATTAGTGCTTTCTTCATATTTAGGTGTCAATGTGTTTATTTCATGTTGTTATTGCTTTATATGTTTAAACATTTGAAAAAATGAATATATTATATATTTTTTATGCTTGCCGATATTTTCGCCGATGTTGCCGATAAGATTTTTCTGGACCCTCGCCGATATTTTGCCAATACCGATATTATCAACACTGGTTTCGACTATAGTCTTGTTCCCTCACATTAAATGGGGGTTAATCCTCAACCCTAGTCCCATGGGATCTCCCTTACAGGCATATAGCTTTAGGTTGGGCACTACCTGGGAAACCCCCGATTTTGGTAGCATGGTCATGTTTCTCGATCCATATTTTTCATTTCCCTCCACACATTACATGCCTTATTTCATCGTGTTCCCTCTCTAGGTCCAGAAGGCTTTGGTACTACCCCTCCCCTTGTCCACATGTCTAGGGTAGGCTCGGAACAATGCTTCGAAGGTTGATGCGACTAAAAAAAAGGGATAAAAGCATAATATGGCCACATACAAAAGGAAATAATACCACAAAATGCGAAAGATGGATGGGGCAATAACATTTAGCACGTGGGAAAAAGCCAAATATGAGCTCTAGCCTCTACCCCTTATTATTATGGCCATCACCCTGGTTCCTAGGGCCCCTATGAGTGCCCCCTGCATTGTTAAGGAATCCATGTATGCCCCAACCCTTGGTTCGGAATGAACTGCCCCACCTTAATGGGGTAATCACTGCTATATCATATACATTATGTTCTCATCCCGTAGAGCCCTGAGCGGTTAAATAAAAGAAAAATCAATTAAAGGCAAAAGGAAAATGAAGAAGGGTGGAAAAACAAAGGCCGGGGTAACTCATATACCATGATTGCTCCCTCCTACATTCGTACACCCAAATATGTGGACATCCCTCACCATTACCACCCTTGAGCCCATGGCATTTGGCTTTGAGACCCCTGTGCCCCTATCCACCTCATCATTATCCACATGACACCTACCAATGAAGGATGTACCTACTAAATGTCTTTCCCTATAGGGGATGTACCGAGATGTAAGTAACTGATCTACCCAACTACTAACATCCTTGTCAGTCCAGAAGCCTCCTGATGTTGAAGCTACCTCTGTTGCTATCTTGTGCTCCCTCTGCTGCCCTGCGCTGCTTCAAACACCTTTGTGCCTTTCGCACTGCTACAAACACCTTTGTGCCTCTCGCACTGCTGGAACCTCAACTACTTTGCTACAAACCTTTGCACTCTAGCACTGCCTTGTTGCTCCATCCGCATCTTGCTTCTATCTGTCATCCTGCTATTGTCATTCAGGTTCATGTAGCCAGATATGATCCAAGATTTTGTGTACCTCAAGGATGCTGCCCCACATCTTCTGCAGTCCTCCTGACTACAGCTCGATGTCTCCCCACCTCTTCTCTAGAGGTGCATGAGCACTCATGGTACAGTCGTCATCTGTCTCGACTTCTTTCTCCGCCTTAGCCGGAGCTGCCTTGGAGTCAGAAGCCTCTCCCTTATTATTCGTCTTGGGACACTAGGTTGCATAATGACCCAACTCCACATGATGGAAGCACTTCACTTTGGAGATGTCCTTCTTCCTTTTCCTCTTCTTCTTCCTCCTCCTCTTTCTTTGTTCGATTTCCTTTGCTCCTACTTACTGCCTTGGTCAATCGTCTAATCTCTTCTTGCCGAAGAGCTGACCACATCTCTTCCCATCTTGGAAGATCAACTCTGCCCAAAATGCTTTGGACAAATGTCTCCCAATCCTCGAAGACTGTGTTCAGGGTGGTCCTCACCATGAACTCTTGATTCGGTGTTGCCCCTATGGAAGTAAGTTGGTCCTGAATCTCTTGCAATCTGCTAAGGTATAGATCTATCTGCTCCCCCTTCTGCATCTAATACGACCGCATCTAATTCTCCAACATCTTCTTCTGCACAGAAGTGGCCTGCTACAATGTCTTCAAGGTATCCCACATCTCCTTTCCCGTGTTCTTCTCGGTAATATGCGTATTACATGATCGTTGACCCCATCAAGGATTATGCACTTTGCCTTCACCATTGCATCCTCATATCTTTCAATTTTAGCTGGGTCGATTGGGATAGCCACGGTTTGCTAGGCGAAGCCCATGATGCGATGTCTATCCAGAACAAACATGATCTTGGCCCTTCAGATGACAAAGTTGGATGTTCCATTGAACCTGTCCTGATCCTTCAATCCGTTCATTGCCATCTCCGCTCCTTTTCTGGACTCCCTTTGAGTCTCGACTTCCCTCTTGGAAGTTCTCTCCTAGACTCCCTCTGAGTCTTGATTTCCCTGCTGGAAATCTTCTTGCCAACTGTCGATCTGCTCCTCTCCGATCCTCTTTGCAACTGCAACTCGGATCTGGATTTCTTGGCTAGAAATCCGTCAAGGTAGCAACTCCCTTTACATTGGTTCTGTCCCATTAGGTACTGTTCTGCTTCGACAACAACAACACCCCACCAACTTCCTAATCCATAATCTGCCCATAACTACCTATGCTCGAGCAACTGAAGAAATTGAACCTTCCAGTTCTGCGCAATCCTGGAAAACGCCTCAATCACTCCTCTGGCCAACTGTGTCAAGCTTACTTGACTGAGTAGGATGACGTGGCTCTTCATGAGCCTATTTTGCCTCTCGTTGCCTCTGCGATGGTCCTCTCTTTGGCTCGAAATGATTTCGCAGGCCCGTTGCATCACTCCTCTGCTGCTTTCTGCGTAGGAGCAGCTCTGTCTCTCAAGACAGCTGTTACTGCTGCAAATACTTCTGATTACGCTGGTGCCTTCAGTGCTCCTGCGGTCTGCAACCTTGCTCTAATACTATGTTGAAATTTCTAAGTCTGACACGTCAAAAATTCCTACTGCATTATTTGGTTTATTTCGCGTACTTGTTTATTCCTTAACAATTTATTTAACCATATAAATACTAAAAATAAACACAAATGCAGTCTCAACTCATGTACAGATCATCAATTGAAATAATAGACAAGCACACAAGGGACACCGTTATTTTTGGACAATCGTCCCCGGAAAATCCCAATGCGGGAAAACCGGTGCAACAGTTGTGAGGGTTTTATTATTAAGCAACTTTCTTGAGTACAACTAGGGTGCCAAACTGGCTCACCCAACAGAGATTTCCTCATGGCGGTGATACCTCTTTCAGAAGCAGATATTCAGCTTCTCAGCACTAGTCTTCCCGACGAAAAACCCTCTGGCGCTTCTCCAAGGCTTTGCGTCAGCCCTGCTAGCCTCTGCGTAGCTTTGAAACCCTTTGTGTCAGCCCTCTACCTCTCTGTGTCAGCTCTCTGGTCCTCTGCATCACCCACGCAGGCCCCTCAGCCTCTGCGTAGTCTCTAGCTGCCTTTGCGTGGCTCCTGCTGCCTTTGCGTAGCCTCCTCAGTCTCTGTGATGGCCCTCTGGCACTATCTCTGCCTCTCTGCTATGTACTCACTTCCCTTCGCTACAACTCAGATCACTTGTTCAAATTTTATCAGCAAACCCCACTCCAGAAAATCGAACTGACTGATCAATGTTGGTGTATCTCCAACTGACCCTCAAGCCTCCTCTTATAGTTTTTTTGTCGAGTCTTCAACGATTGAAATTAAGTCTTTAATCAACGACTAAGATTAGATTTGGCTTGATCCATGTCATTTAGAACATTCTCACCTAGTTTTATATTAATACCCATTAATATTTTAATTTTCCTAAGTTTAGACTTTGGAACTCCATTAAAAATATTAATTATTTTAGTATCTCTTTATCCGAGTGGAATTTCCCCAAACCATTTCCAGGCCTTGGAAATCTCATGTGCTTTAGCCTCTCCACCAATTTTCATGGCTAGAACACATCCGATGCTACCACAAATCAACATCGATGCTACCACAAATCAACATTGATGACACCCTGATTTATAGCAGGACTTGGGAGGAGCACTTGAGGCATTTGGAAGAGGTGCTTCGTGTCCTTGAGGAGCAACAGTTGTATGCCAAGGTGTCCAAGTGTGAGTTTGGACTGATAGGGATGTTGTACCTTAGCCATGTGATTGGGGAGGATGGGGTGCGAGTGCATCAGGAGAAGAGCAAGGCCATACTTGATTGGCCCACATCCAAGAGTGTGACTGAGTTACGTGGATTTTTGGGCATTTTCACCTACTACACGAAGTTCGTGAATGGGTTTTCACAGCTGGTCGCAACCCTCACCAATCTGACCAAGAAAGGTGCATTGGAGTGGATTGATGTAACACAGGATGCCTTTGAGCACCTCAAGAGGGTCATGAGCAGTTGCCTAGTGCTAGCGCTTCCCAATTTCATGTGACCTTTTGTTTTGGAGTGTGATGTGTTCGATGAGGGCATTGGGGATGTTTTGATGCATGGTGGGCGCCCCATAGCATTTGAGAGTTAGAAACCCTTTAGTCATGAGAGACTCTATTCTATATATGACAAGGAGATGTTGGCCATCATGCATGCGTTGGCCAAATTCCGACAGTATCTGGTGGGCAACAGTTTCAGGGTGAAGACTGACTACAACAATCTTCAGTTCTTTTTGGAGCAAAGAGAGCTCAATGAGAGGCAACAAAAGTGGGTTAGCAAGATCCAGGCCTACGATTTTGACGTAGAGTATGTCAAGGTCAAGCAAAATGTAGTAGTTGATGCTTCATCCAGGAGGCACACATAATTATCCATTATGAGTATCTCCCAGGATTAGAGGGCACAATTGCTAGTAGAGTATGATGGGCCTCCAAATTAGACACAAATTAAGGCCCATCTAAACTTTCTTAGGCACATGAAGGCTATATTAAACCTATCCTTTTACACTGAATAATGCTTTTTAACTTTAATATGTTCATTAGGAAGGTTTAAAGATAATTGCATATTTGTGCCTAATATTATTTATTTTGTAGAATATTGTGAGAATATTGGACAGATTATGAAAATTTGGAGGAAGAGATAATTTAGGTCTTGCTCCTTACTACAGGATGATCAATATTGGATAATAAATTAACAAGACATCATGTAATTATTGCACAAATTCTGGAGCTCCAATGATTAAGAAAATCCAGGAATGTGTTCCCTGTCATTTAATGTAGATTCCTAGTGTTGGGAACCAGATCCACTATATGCAAGATTTTGGAGGGGAACGTTTCCTCCTTTCAAGGAGAATGCTTCCTCATCATTTTGTATAAGTACCAATTCAAATTTACCTCTAGGGGTTGGTTTTTCTTAGTCGTCTTGAGGAGAAAACTTGTATTTTTGCTGCTCCATTTTCATTTCTAGCAGGGATGTAATTCGATTGATTCAAATAATGAAGCTTGGTACCATTTTTAGTTTCTAAAGCTTGGTTTCCTTGATAGAACTCTGAGCTTCCTTGGGCTTGGTCATCCTAGGAGCCTCAAAGCTTTTTTGTATAGTTTGCTTTTCTTCTTTTCACTTCTTATTCACATGTATCTCTTGTTCTTGTTTTTCCTATTTCTGAATTTAGTATTGATGATTTCTTGTTGTAGGATTGGTTTAAATAGTTGAAGTGAGTTCTTTTGTAGGATCACAAGCATGATTTCATCCTTGGAACAACTTTGAAATGTCATAGTAATCATTGAGTTACTTGGATTAGTTAGCTTTTTCACAAATCTAAAATATTCTGGAAGTCCCTTGTAGCAAATAGTAGTAATTTTCTGCTATTTTTTAGAATATGCTAAGGAGCTTCATTTGAGTTTATTCCACTTGCATTAGATTATAAAAACATTCAAGTTAATAATAGTTAATAACAAAATTTACCCCATTGCATTTGCACTTGATTAGGTGAACTAGATCACTAGTTCTCGAATTTCTAGATTTTAGACTAGTAATTTTCTGCTATTTTTTATCATGTGTTAACAGGGTTATTTTTGAGTGATTCCCCTTGGAATGGAGACCTGAGACATCCTATTCAATAACAAAATTTGTTCCATCCCATTTGGATTTGATTTACCTGTAACTTTCTGTAACACTCCTCTAGCATGTATAAACTTGACCACATTTGCTCAAAAATCTTGGTTTTTGTTTCTTAGGGTTGAATCATAACCCCTAGGCTCTAGATTAAGGAAGAATAAAACACCAATTAGGACGTGCGTTTTTAAAAAATAGATTAGGCCTATTTATTTGAATTCATGCTCTTAGGATTTCAATTACAAATTGTTGTTCTTGCCTAGGATTAACTTCTTTTCAAAGTAGCATTTCCATTTATGCAATTTGTTTAGGATTTGATTTCATTACATTCACTCCATTACATCATGACAATCAAAGGACAAATTGTATGCTGCACATATAGTGTCAATACCTCTTAAGTTTGTATGAACCCCAGGTTGATAATTAAAGTTGGTAGCCTTGGGAGTTGCAACATTCTTGTTGCAATACTGAGGCTCATTAGAGTACTCTAAGGATAGATAGACTTGTGAGATCTTAGATGGCACCCATGCGGATGACAGGTACTAGGTGACGAATGGAGTGATTTATTACAAGGGGAGGATCTATTTGGTACTTGGTGCACAGTTGAGGGAGAGGATCATAAAGGCTGCACATTTCTCCACTAGTAGGGCATCAGGGTTTCATCAAGACATACCAAGCTATTCGAGAGCGCTTCACATGGAGGGGCCTCAAGGGAGATGTTTTGAGGCATATGCAGGGGTGTGATGTTTGCCAGAGGAACAAGGGGGAGCAAACACACCCCACAAGTTTATTGCAACCCCTCCTTATTCCTGAGAGGAAATGTGAGAGTATATCTATGAATTTTATTACAGGGCTGCCAACAATACAGGGGTGGGATTGCATATATGTGATGGTCGACCGATTGACCAAGTACGCCCATTTCTTTGCTATACCTTTCCGGTCATTAGCTTCACAGGTGGTTGAGTTGTTCTTCATGGAGATGTTTAGGCTGCATGGTCTCCCGAAGACCATAGTGAGTGATAGGGACAACAAATTTATGGGGGGATTATGGCGGGAGTTGTTTCGGTTAGTGGGGACAGAGTTCACATGCAACACCAACTACCACCCACAAATCGACGGTCAGACTGAGATCGTGAACAGGTGGTTGGAGGGGTACTTGCGCAACTATGTAACTAGGAAGCAACATGCATGGGTGAAGTGGCTTCACCTTGGAGAGTATAGCTACAAAACCACGTTCTACATGTCATAGGTATGTCTCCATTTCGTGCTCTGTATGGTTATGATGCTCTTACATTTGCTGATTTGGTGTTTGGAGACACTAAGGCCCTAGGGGCCAAAGATTGGGTACAGGAGAGCCAATATATCGTTTGGGTTTTGAGGGATAATTTACAGATAGCTCAGAATAAGTAGAAGATCTATGCAGACAGGAATAGGGTTGAGAGGCATTTTGGGGTTGGGCACTTAGTCTTTCAGAGGCTCCAACCATACAAGCAGTCCACTCTAATGTAGAAGGGAACTGAAAGCTCAAACCACATTTCTATGGGCCTTACCGGGTGATCATGCGGGTTGGAGAGGTGGCCTACAAGTTGGAGCTCCCACCTGGGAGCAAGGTGCACAATATATTTCATGTCTCATGTCTGAAAAAGGCCTTGGGGCAGAAGGTGACAACAACTAGTGATCTACCGCCTCTAGATGATGAGGGGCATTTGGTGTTAGTTTCAGAGGCCATTTTGGAGGTGAGAGAGAGAAAGCTCAGAAACAATACTATTCGAGAGTTTTTGGTGAAGTGGAAAGATTTTCCTGAGGAGGATGCCACTTGGGAAGGGGAACAGGTACTCCAACACCCATCACTACAGTTTCTTGAGGACAAGCAACATTTAGGCGGGGAGGACTGTGATGTTCCTACTTAGCAATTTTACTAAGTAGTCACAATTTTGCACAATTTTGGAGTTTTGCTAGGGAGGACTTAGGAAAAGTGGGTTAGGAGGACCCCACTTGCAAATTTTTGGCTAAGGGAGGCCCCAACATAGGAGAAAGGAGGCAAATCGAATTCTTAGTGGATGGTGGGGGCCACCCCAAGGGGAATACACACCCCTTAGAGCAACTTGCACTTTTGGAGGGAGAAAGACAAGAGGGGGTCGATGCATGGGGCCCACATGGAGGAAAGGGAGCTCAATGATAAATAGGAGGAGCATGCATCATTTTGGGGTTTTTGATCATTTGACAAACAAACTCTCTTGTACGCTTGAGCTATTGAGCCAAGTCTACGAAGTGTTGTTCAACACACGAGATTTCTGAGGGGAGATCTTTGTTAGGCCAGGAGTAGCTTCGAATGAAATTGTTGTTTTTGCATTAAGATAGAACATAGATATACACATGGAGAGGGAGACTATTGGGTTTCATCTCCCAATGTCTCTTCGTCTTCTAATTCCCTTTATTTTTCTTTTTACAATATTTACATGGATTCACCTAATCCCAAAGTTTAAGTGTCAACATTCCCCCTCTTAATCTGAAGGGATGTTGGTGAGTCTAAGCATCATTCTGAATCTTTCAAACTTTTCCCTTCCAAGCACTTTGGTGAAGATCTCTGCAATTTGTTGATTTGTGGAACAATGCCGTAGGTGGATTGTTTTGGCCTCAACATGATGTCGAATCTAATGGTATTTTGTATTGATGTGCTTTGTTCAATCATGCAACTTTGCGTTCTTAGCCAACTTTATTGCAGAAGTGCTTTTAATCAAAAGAGGAGTTGAATGCACTTGTTTCTCCTGCAAATCTTCTAGAATTTTCCTGAGCCACACAATGTCCTTCGTTGCTTCCTCTGTTGCCACATATTCTGACTCAGTTGTGAAATTTATTGGAACTGATTGTTTGCGTGACCTCTAGGAGACAACTCCTAATCCAAGACTCATAACATAACCTAAAGTAGATAGTCCAGTTTATTTATCTCCATCGAAATCTGAATTAGAGTATCCAATCAAGCTGAAGTCACCCATCTGTGTATACTTCAGTCCTGTAACACCCTCCTCCCACATCTACCCAAGCAACTGACCAGCCAGGGTAAACATGCGACGAGAGGCCACTATGATATGATTCGACCTCCTAAGTCACATTAAGGAAGTGGAACTGACAGAAACACACCATACAACATTAATTATCAACTATAGGACCCTCAGGAACCAATCCAATACTTTAGACAACTTGCCTTGGGGTCCCACTGAGCTTTTGGACAATTTAAGGCTCAGTCGCTCCCATGCTATAGGCATGAGTGCGACCAACAACCCAAAGTCGCTCTCACAGGCTTGCCTACTAGTGACTAGAGACCAAAACTGTCAGTGCTATGCTAGCGACTCCGGGATTTGAGCCACTTTTTTAGGCCCAGAGCCCAGGTCACTGCCTAGAATTGAACCATCTCTTCAAATCAGTAAAATAACATGGAAATGACAGTACTAAAGAAAATACTTGTTCAAGACCTTGACTGGACCCCTACTAGCCATGACAGGCATTTCGTCAAACATATTGCAAATGTGTAATCTACAGGTGTAATTAACAGTTATGAGCATAGGGGTCTCATACTTAACTGAGAATTGCTGAGAACCATTGATGCCTCAACACATCAATTGCCACTCTATCCATTAGGTCATAGATACATTGATCATTCAATTACAAGTAAAAACATGATGAGAGCCACACATGGCTGCTGTCATAAAACACATACATAACCAGCATAATAGAAACAGAAATACTCATGAAAGTACAACCATATAGACCACATATAATCCATCAAAATGCTCATAGAAATACAAGGAGAAATACCCTTTCATTAATGATGCAAAATCCAAACCCGGGATGGGACTTCCACGTTCCACTCGACTATAGAATGGCTGAGCCAAATCTCTCTTCAGCCATTCACCCCCGTGCCATATTCCAAGCATGAATGTGGGATCTCATAGAACACATCAATCAAAACTCATCCAGGGCTTCCAGAGGCCATCCACCTCAACCCATCAAACAATGATTCCACCTCACGGTCGGACATCACAAAACCATCATCAGATTGGTCTCCATCCAAGCCTTCCAGGGCTTCCAGAGCGTTTGTTCCAACCAAGGCTTCCAGGACTAGTAACTCAATCCACAGCTGTCGTCGGGCTTCCAAAGCGTTTTTCCAACTAAGGCTTCGAGGAATAGTAACTCAACCCACCAAGGGCTTCTAGAGCATTTGTCCAACCAAGGCTTCCAGGACTAGTAACTTAACCCAAGTTATTACAGGGATTTTAAAGCGTTTTTCCAACCAGGGCTTCTAGGAACTAATAACTCAACCCAAGCTAAGGAAACATGAGAACCAACCAAAAACAAATAATGAAAGTAAACCCACAATCACCATGGCTATCCAGGAAATGGCAAGGCTAGGCAATCCACTATCAATTCAAGCAGTCCTCCATGCCAATGATAGATCGCAACCAAGAAACCACATGCATGTGCCATGCATGCCAAAACTAGTTAAGGAAACATACATGCAACTCGATACTTGCAAGCAAATTTGATGTATTTGCTGATCCCGATGGCTTCTTGTGCTTTCTTGCTCTTCCTTTGCCTTCTTGCTCCAAAAATCCAAGTATGCCACACTCACCGAGAGTGCTCCAAGAAAACTCTAAGTCTCCAAGAGTATGAGAGAGGGAGAGAATAATGAAAGAGCTCCAAAACTGAATTGACAGAAGGTTACCCACTGATCCTCTGAAGCCTTTTATGAATGAGGCCTCCGTTTTCTTCATTTCCCATTATTTTCCTTCAATTTCCTCCTCACATGCAACCTGTGAGCTTTCACCTCCCTTTTCTCCTAATTTCCATTATTTTCGTAAATGATTGTGCCAAAAATGCCATTTTTCCTTTCCAAAGCCTTAGCCATTGCCTTTGCCAATTTCTTTAGCCATAAACAATCACAAGTGATCCCCATCAATAGGATTCTTCCCAACATTCAGCTTGGAATAAGTGTCCCATCATCCGTGGTTATTATTTTGCCTTTATTTACTTTTTTTACATGGAATTTTCACCACGGCTGTTACAAGTCCAAATTCTTGAGTTTCCTTCAAGTACTTTAGAACTCTTTTTGCAACAGACCAATGACCCTCACAAGGCTTTTGCATAAACCTAGAGAGGATTCCAATAACAAATGAAATGTCAGTCTGGTAATAGTCAAGTAGTTGAGACTTCCTATGAGTTGTCTATACTTTGTTACATCCTCAAATTCTTTTCCTTCAGTGGATGTGAGCTTTAAGTTCTGTTCCATTGGAGTAGTGAAAGGATTGCACTTAGGCATGCCAAACCTGTTCAATAGATCTCCAATGTACTTCTTCTGAGAGAGGAATATAAACTTTGGATGTTGGGTTACTTCAATACCTAGATAGTAGTGAACATAGCCCAAATTTGTCATTTCAAAACCTTTCCTCAATTCTTTGTTTTTGAATGCAATGTAATTCTCATTGTTCCCTGTCATCAAAAGATCATCTACATACACCACAAGATATACAACTGTCTTGCCACCTTCTTGACAAACAAAGTTGCATCATCAAGATCATAATGTTTGAAATTGAGTTTTAGAGGACGCTCAATTAATTTCTCGTACCAGGCTCCCGGTGGTTGCTTAAGGCCATACAAGGATTTTACAAGCTTGCATACTTTATGCTCTTGACCCTTGACAACAAATCCTTTTGTTTGGGACATGAAAACATTCTCTTTCATATCTCCATTCAAGAAAGCAATTTTTACATCTATCTGATGGACTTTCCAGCCGTTTTGAGCTTACAAGGCAAAGAGAGGTTGGATGGTAGCCCATTTTGTTGTGGGGGAAAAAGTCTCCTCATAGTCGATCCATTCCTTCTATGGAAAACCTTTTGCCACAAGCCTGAATTTGTGCTTTTCAAGTGAGCCATCTTCTTTATACTTGTTCTTGAAGACCCACTTGTAGCTTATTGGCTTGGTTCCCAAAGGAGGATCAACCAGCTTCTAGGTGCCATTCTTTATCAAAGTATCATATTCTTTCTACATCACTTCTTTCCATCCATCATGAGAAGTGACTTCTTTGAAGGAAGTTGGTTTGAAATCTATAGACAAATTTAGTTCACAATTATAAGAAACATCCATATCAACAGGTGAGTCAAGATTGTTGGTTGAGTTTCTTGTTCATGTCTTTCCAACCTCATCAACACGAACACTTTCAAGTGTCTTTGTTAGCCATTTGACTGAGATGCAGCTGAATCAAGATTTAGTCTCCCAATTCTATTAATCGCATCACTCAAAGTGTTAGCAGTGGCTGGAGCTTCATGCAGGGGAAAGGGTGCCTCAGAAGAAGATTCCACAGATTGATCTAGTATAGGGATCCCCCCTTCAAGATGTGGAATGTCATTATCAAACTCTCGAAAAGATTTTGCATGTTCTAATATATCCAAGCGATCAAGCTGTCGCTCAACAACATTGTCAGTCTTAGAAGATTCAAGAAAGATCACATCTCTAGATATTATAAACTTCTTATTCACTTCATCATAAAGACGGTATGCTTTGAAGGTATTTGAATACCCCAAGAAGAGTCATTTGCGACTCCTTGCACCGAGTTTATTTCTCGGTTTCTTAGGTATCAAGGCATAATAGGTGGAACCAAAAACCCTAAGATGCCTGAACGAAGGAATGTTGCCATACCACATTTCTTAGGGAGTTTTGTTTTTGATAGCTTTAGATGGACACCTATTCTTCATATACACAACACATAGAATTGTATCAACCCAAAACATCAACTTAACATTCTTGAAAAACATCATTGAGCGTACCATATTTAAGATTGTCCTGTTCATTCTTTCAACTACTCCGTTCTGTTGGGGATTATAAGTCACGATTGTTTGATGTTTGCTCCAATGTTGCACGAAGCGGGGACGCGGAAGCGTCATTTTCTAAAAATCTAGGAAGCGAAGCGTCTGCTATATATATATATATATAGATATATATATTTTATATTTTTTTGCATTTATACTCAGAACAAACATCCCAAATACCAAATTAGTTGTAGAAGACATGAAAACATGCATATTTTTGCATAAATCAAGATAGATATAACATCCATTGTACAGTAATGATTAATTATTCGAGCATCAACCATTTAGATGCATCAACCATCTAGAATCTAGATTCTTCTCCTCTTGTCTAGCCTTTTCTTCTACCTCGATTGTCTAGGGATATTAGTCAAGATTGCCCAATTTTGATCAAACTACCTAATTCAAGACTTAAAATATGGTAGAAAAAGCTTAACATGCTTGATCGATGATTTTGACTTGATTGAAAGGTAATTGTTTGCCAAGGGTGTGCCGCGTGACAAAGGAGTTCAACAATTAACACCACCAACGCTAGGGTACATATAGGGCTTGGTGCTCTTGATTAAATGCTAATCGCATACCTTCATACTTGATATAATCTAATGAAATGCCACAATCCCATTGATCCTGAATTCCTGAAAACTGTTAAGTCTGCTGAATTTTGAATAGAATATGAAATTTTATTTTCTCCATATGAAGTCCAATGAGGCTGGAACCACTCTCAAACATCCTGAGTCATTTCATGGTAATGTTAAAAATTTAAATAAAAGGATGAAAATGAAAAATAAAGGAGAATGTCACTTTTACTTTAAGAATTTAACATTACCATGAGGGAGCATCTACTATATTTATATTTTTTTTGCCTTCATTCCTCACCCTAACCCAAGGTGGACCCACCCCCAACAAGCAAACTCACCTAAAATTAAAAAAAAAAAATTGAAAAAAAAAAGATTTTCTAAACGCTTTTCTGGAATCGTACGGAAGCGTACGCTTCGCCCTCCGAAGCGCCACGCTTCGTACTGCCGAAGCGCCGTACGAAGCGCGCTTCGGAGATTCAGAAGCGTGCTTTGGAGGAAAGCTTCCGAAATTTCCAGGAAGCGTCCAAAACAGGCGGAAGCGCGCTTCCGGGGATGCTTCCTGGACGCATCCGCACGGGACGTGCTTCGGGCCTTGGAACCGGGGGGGGGACGCTTCCTGCAACATTGGTTTGCTCCCATGTTGGCGAAGATAGTTTTCAAATTCACTTGAAGTATATTCTTTTCCATTATTAGTACGAATATAGCCAATATGAGATTGTGCATCATTTTCAATCCATGCATGAAAGTTCTTGAATGTTTCAAAAGCTTCGGATTTGTTCTTCAACAAATAAACCCAACACATTTTGGTGTAGTTATCAATAAATGTCATCATATATTTGTTATCATTTGCAGAAGGAACAGGCATTGGGCCACATAAATTAGAATGAACGAATTCAAGTTTTCTATGTGCTTTGGAATGAGAATCATGAAAAGACTGTTTTCTATGCTTTCCTAAGATTCAAGCATCACATTGCTTAAGTTTGCTAGGAATTGTAGGCAAACCAATAACACCATTTCTCTTCAACAAACAAACACAGTCATAGTTCAAGTGTCCAAATCTAGCATGCCATAAAAGACTTGATGGAAATGTACCTTCATCATAGTGAGAACTGTATGAAAAGTTTTGTGCACGAGCAGAGGTTACTTGCAACTTTAGAAGTCTTTCTTCTTCTATCCAAGTCATGACAACTGAGTGATCTGATGCTTTTTTGACCTCAACCTTGCCATCAAATATATGAATGGCGTGTCCTTGCTGGTGGATGTGGGCCAAAGACAACAAGTGTCTCCTCAACTCTAGGAGGTATAGAACATCATGTAGAAGAAAGTCTGGAAGTACAAACAATTTGAACCTAATGGTGCCAAGCCTTGATGTCTTGAGTTTTGACTTGTCTGCAAAGTATACAACTCCATCAACATTATTAGTGAATTCTTTAAAGAAATCTCTTCTGAAAGTCATGTGTTAAGTTGTTCTTGAATCAAGCAACCAAGCATCTTTCCATTAAGCAAGTGAAACAAGTGAAGCATTAAATAAGTCTCCGATTACTCCAATGTTGCAATGTGCCACAACATAATGAGCAGACTCGAGTGCTTTACCTTTCCCTTTGTCAAGTGTTTTACCTTTTCCTTCATTTCTTTCCTGCTCGATTCTGTCCCAAGGCAGCTTACATGTGGAAGCATCATGTCCATCTCTATTGCATCATATGCAATGAAGATCAGACCTTTCTCCTTGGAAATGTCTGCCCCCCTACCTCTAAAATTCTTCCTTCCTCTTCCTCTTCGACCACCTCTTCCTCTAGAAGAATCTTGTGCATGATTATTCTCCTTTTGTGCAAGGCACACAACTTCTTCAGTAGATTGAGGAGCTGTCTTCTTCCCAAAAGCCTTCTCTCTCTCAGCAAACTTCTTCTCAAGGGATTCAAAGGTAATCTCCTTAAGTTTGCCACTTGCTTGCAATGACTCAAGATAATGTGAATAGGTGGGATATAGTGCCTTGACATATTCTATGAGAGGAATATCTATTTCAACACCAGTGGCTTTTATGCCATGCATAATGGATCTCACATCTGATGCTAAGGCAAGAGGGTCATCATTTTTCAACTCAAGATCGAACAATTTAATCATCAATTGAACAACTTCAAGTTCAGTGTGTGAGTCATACAATTCCTTCAACTTCTTTAAGGCTTCAAAAGTATTTGAAAATGGCCAAATATGTCGACTCACCTCTTCATTTACTGGCGCTGCAATCAAGGCATAGGCCTTGATGTTCTTGTTTTCCCAAATTGTGAGCTCGTTGTCTGAAGTGGGATTTTCAGGTTCATTATCTCCTTCTCCTTCACAAACTCCTTTCCACAACTCATTGAAAATCAAAGTGTTTTTTATCTTTTTGGACCACTCATGGTAGTTCTGTTTGCCAGTGAGAACTACTCCCACTATGGATATGAGTGAATGCGTCATATAGTCTAATCTATGCCCAAGATAATTACAATAATTGCAACAAAGACTGACTAGTTATGCCTTCATAAAATATCAATTAAAGATATAGGCTCTCAAATATACCTCCATATAAAAGGAAGCGAATGGCACATACCATACTACAACCACTTCTTTAAATTCATGAGTCCAACCTATAAAGAATATATATATATAGCCAACATATTTCATTGAACGTACTCACTTTCCATATATTCGATGCACACTTGATGTTATAAACCATATATAAACCATGCATGCCATACCATATTTCATGCACATTTACCAATTCCACCAATTTTATATGCCATTCCAAAAAAATCATCACACATATAAATTCTAACATATGCCCATCACAATACACACAACTTTCAAGAAACACTCAACCCACATACGTTGTTTTCGACCCTTTAAAACTATTCAAGATAGTCATTTCAACTCAGCTAACGAACATTTCAATGCACACATTTCGGGCCAGACAACGCATAGTCATAAAAAACTTCACCAAACTCATATGCTCGTTCTTCAAAATAAACCATTCAATATTATTTTAGCGTAGACGCATATGATACTCGATCTTCATTGTTTAGGCACATAACAAAAATTCAACACACAGTCCAAGCAAATATTGGAATCAAACAACCAAGCTTCATTGCATCATTTAATGCCGGATATAAACTAAGCACTCACGAGTCAATACGACCACACAACACCACTCTGGTCCAAAAGGGCGCACATTCATATCCCACTCTGAACACCACGGTTGTGCAACAATTCGATACCCACTGTGGTTGTCTCTCCTCGGCCTTTGTTAGTGCCTCTTTCCTCCTACAACAGTCTTGGGAACAACCGTTGTTTGTCCCTTTCAACCTTCATAACTGATTGTCGCTTTGTCTGTTGAATGGTTCGTATCTGGCAGGTTGGACCACATACAGCCGCACGATGAGAAGAAGGGTCTGAATCTCAGCGCAACGTTCAATAAATCCGAGAATTCAAGCTCTATTACGTATACCATTGAATCACACAAAACTCAATGTGGTTTAGCATTCAATGTAAATGAATAGTCAATTCACCATAGTTGTTCACTGTGGCAGGGGTTTTGACCTCCACAAATTCAACGTTGCGTTCACACAATGGAACAAAGAATAATGGCAGTAGGAGTTACAGGGCATAAAATGCTTAAAATGGGGGCTAACTCTAATACCATTGTCAGGCCAGGCGTAACTCCAAATGAGTTGTTTTTGCATTAAGATAGAACATAGATATATACATGGAGAGAGAGACTATTAGGTTTCATCTCCCAATGTCTCTTCATCTTCCAATTCCCTTTATTTTGCTTTTTACAATATTTACATGGATTTACCTAATCCCAACGATTAGGTGTCAACAATCTCAACTCCTCCTTTGGTGGACTTCGAGTGCCACCCTAGGGGAGCCTTTGCTACATTTGAAGAGTTGTTCGGGAGATTCTACAAGGAGATTCGATCTATCTTTGGAGCAGACTAGGTGTAGAAAGGGACCACACATTCTTGTGGAGAGAGAACTTCAGGGTAGAGCTGGTTTGGAGGTTTTAGGGGCACATTTCCTTGGCATTTAGCAACATTTTTGCAATGTTTTAGTGGGCTGATTGGGTGGCCATTCTTCTAGACAAATTTCTTCTTTCTGGGCATGCACAGAGGTGGATTTGAGGAGTTCACTTGTTTTGAGAGGCCTGACTAGGAGTTTCGGGCTGAGTTTTACTAGGGGTCATAAGGAGAATTATTGGAGGATTTTCTCAGCGTTTTGGGGGTTGTTTGGGCAACAATATCACAGGGGTGCGAATACCCAGTTGGTGGAGGAACTCGCTCTATTTGGGGGTATTTCCAGGAGGTTAGAATGAGGCCAAATCCTTTCTGAGTCTTTGTGGGTTTCGTGAGGAGAGCTCAATGTTAATTTCGTAGAATTTTCTGAGCACTCTAGAGGGGTCAAAATCCAGTTCGTTTCTAGCCAGCAACAACATCATTTCTGGGCCAACATAAAGGTTGAAGAAGTAGTGCTTCATATCGTCCGGGCAACACATTTTATCTGTTGGGACTTGTCTAGCTTGCTTTTGCAAGCCCAGGTGCAGCTACTCCACACATCTTTGTACTCTCCTTGGTATATTAATAAAATGTCTCAACTTGGCACAATTATTGGGTAAATTTATGGGTGTCTAATTGCTTGTTAAATTTTGTGTTGCATATGGTGTTTTTGTTTTGATTATCACTGTTAATTCCTAGCAACAATATTCCATAACTGCATTGGTGTCTCCTCTAGGGATCCCCAAGGTTTCAATGAATTCCCACTGTTGGATTGTGAGAAAACCCAAACCCTAGCTCTGGCTTTGAAAGCTTATCTTCAACGTCATAGGTTGAGAGGTCTTCTTGAGGGCAATTTGGACATAAAACTCAGAAGTAATCATTCTTGACCCTTTCCATATCCTTGCTTGACCTAGTGAGCACCTAGGAGGAATTCCTCCCATGCTTACTCCTAAAGCCTATGTTTTGCATAGGTTTCTTCCTAGGTCTCTCTAGTGGGGCGAAAATCCTATTTCTGAGCAAGAGTTACCTTGCAAAGCCGCTAGAGAGATCTTGCCTCATTTTGGAAGTCTTGATCCTAGACATACTTGTAATCATTGAATATTCATTAGCCCTAGGTCTTGGCTCTCATCTTAGGTCTTTCTTGGAGAGGCTTCCTAACTTCTTTGGAGGCATTGAACCCTAATTGAGTCTCTCCTTGAATGGGCCTTGGGAATCACTGCATACCTTGTCATTGATCATATGATTCATATCATTTCAAGTGATTTCCTCAATACTGTGACTCCTCCCATTGGTGAATGTCCGTAGAGAGCAAAGGACACTGACTAAGGTGATAGAGAGTCTTTGTTCCATTGTTGTCATTTGGTCTAGTAGATGTCCCTTTGGTACCCCTTTTAGGACCTATGCTAGATTGTGTGGCAATAGGCTGATTCCTAGTGTTGAATTTAAGGGTTTGTTAGGCTGATTTGCAGAGCTGATTGAAGGGTTGTTTTGGAGAATTTCTTGGGCTTTTATATATCTGTTTTTTTTGTTGTTTTGGAACTTCCATTTTGGAGATTCTTTTCTTGTCCTGTTCTGCTGTCTTGGAGTTGCTCTTCTTCTCTTCATTTTGAGGGCCTATGAAGGTATGTAATGGATTCCTTCAAGCTCCTTTTTCTTTACAATTGCCAACAAAATTGTTGTTTTTTTTCCTAGAAATTAAGACAACCTGACGTTTTATTTGTAGATTTTTTCTTTTTTCTTGGTAAAAAAATTGCCATGGCTCCAAAAGACGAGGGATTCAGCATGGGACCATTTCCAATTGATTGGAGAGAAAGCGGTATGCAATTGTTGTTAGAAGGAATTTGGTGGGGAGGTATCCATGGGTTAAAACAACACTTAGCATATGCAAAAGGGAATGTAAAATGTTGTCTAAATGTCGCTAATGAGCCAATTGCTGAGATGCTAGGTTATATCGAGGCCTTCCAGGAACATAAACCCACTAAGAAAAAAATGAAAAAAGAGATAGGGAGAAGTTCATGTTCAACACTTAATCAAAATCAAACACCTAGTTTTGAGGAATCCTATACTTTTCTTCATACTGATTCCTACACAATCCCAAATGAATGCTCCTAGAGAAGAGATTATTGCTAGCCCAACTACATTCAATCTGAAGAGGCCATGTAAACTTGACTCGTTCTTTGTAACCCGCACCACCCCTAGTACTCTACCTACTGTTGATGTTAAATGGAAGAAGATTCAAATGAAGACTGCTTGGGAATGCATGGCTAGAAGGTGGTATGATGCATAGTTTTAAAACTCCGACTCAAATTCAGAACCTGCCGAGCGTCAACTCCGATTCTGATTCCGACTCGGTATCGACTCGACCTAGTTGATTTCAGTGACTCGGTCGTTGTAAAAGATACATTATATCTATATATATATATATATATATATATATATATATATATATATATATAGATAGATATATATATTTTAATGAAAAAACATATTTTTAAAAATTTTCATTCATGTTTCCAAACTCAAAACATTAGAATATAGAGAGACGACAACATATGATCAAAGTATGCTCATGAATATATCTATTATATCAAAGTGGCACCTAGTGGACTGTCCAATACATGTAATATACAAAGATTAGAACAAAAACACATAACCAAGGAGGCTCTAAATGACCTCTACAACAAAACATTAGTAGTCACTATTGCTGAACAAGACAAGATCATCTGGCTCAGACTTTGAATCAGAGTCAGATGGGGGAAACCACAGCTCCTTCTCACTACTGCTACAAAAACCAACTCCAACTCTTCACAAACTTCTCACAAATGCTCACACAAATGCGATGAGATAGTTGTGAGTAAATGTGAGGGGGTTGGGTCACTTTTATAGGCTTGGGTGAGGGGTAGAGGCATTAAGAAAAGAAAAAGCAAAAAATAATTGAGTTTGACATCCGAGTTGCTGCGTTTTTTCCTTGCAGACTAGCTCGGACAGTTTAAGACAGGCTCGATCGAATTGGTGTGCGGCTCGGCCGGTTTGGTAATGGACCATTTGTTGGACCAATTTTTCTACCTAGCCGACTTGGGCAGGGGTAGGGCTCGGTCTACCAAGCCGAATCTGATTCGGACCGACCTAGTTTTAAAACACTTGTATGATGTAGATATATCTTTTAATGATATTAATTCCCCTTATTATCAACATGTGATAGATGTTATAACTTCAAGTAGTTTGGGCTTCAAAGGTCATAGTTTTCATGATATCAGGGTACCAACTTTTACAAAATGAGGTTTATAGAATAAATGAATACCTTGTGGAATTCAGATAGTCATGGAGTAAAATAGGCTGCACATTGATGTTTGATAGATAAAATGATGGGAGATCCCACACCATTTTTAATTTCCTAATAGCTTTCCCGAGAGGAACCATGTTGCTTAAATCAATGGATGCATCCAATCGGATTTGGACATACCAATCAAGAGTTGCACCAAATTTAACTTCATGTTACCACAAAATTTAGTAGGGTTTTGAGAGGGAACCCTACAAGGCAGAAGCTAAACCAAGTGCTAACAATGGGGTAGTGGTCCACTGTCACCATAGCCAAAACCCCCTGCTCTTATGAACGTTCATCGATGGGAGGATTCTTGATATGAACTAGGTTAGTTAAAATAGGTATTCTAATGTTAAGGTATTTATGTGATCTCACTAGGAGGTCGTCTACAAGACACAATTTAGGTAAAGGGCTTCACAAAGAAGCAATTTTTTTTCAAAGAAGGCTCCTAGAAATGGAGTCACAAGACCTAGGGTTTGATTGATATGACGAGTGTTGGAGAAACTGAAGGTCAAGGCAAGGAGAAAATGTTTCCTTTGATGTATATTAGCTAAGCCAAGGCTCATGAAACCTTAAGAAGGTCCTTAAGCCGAAGGAAGAAAAACTAGGGTTTCTCTCTTAGGGCAAACACCTAGGGCGAGAGAATTTATGGATGAAATTGAAGTGGATGCCCACCAAATTGATAAGTTTTGAGGCAAATCCTATCTACTTGATGTTTAGGCTTTCCAACCACCAAAATACCCCATTCCTAAACGCCCCCCCCCCCCCCCCCCCCTTAAGCCCTAGTTTCTAGACCTAGCCTTGAAAGGGCCGAAAGTTGGGAGAGAGAAAAGATGGATGAAAGGTAGGTTTGATCACCAATGGCTTGGACTAGTGCTTTGTCCTTTGGGAGAATGGAGTCAAGGATGGTTTAAAATAGTCAAACTTGTTCCTAAGGAGGCCAAAATTTGATGCCCTAGCAAGCAAATTTCAAGCATTTACCTACTCTATGGAAAAATGGATTTTCATGGGAGAGCTTCAATAAGTTCACCACTAGGACGATTCATTACATATTATGTATGAGTAATGCATGCAATATTCATCTAGATAGCAATTCAAAATTTATCTTCAACAAATTAAGGCACAATTTACCATGACCTAGAATCAATAATTCCATACATTAGACAAAAAATAATATTCAACAAATTAGGGCACTTACAAGATAACACCCAATAATTCCTTCCATCATTCCAAAGAATAACTCCAAAGAATATCCAAGAATAACTCGAAATATCAAAATGCATCCAAGAATACTCCAATTCATCCACAAAAGAGAAGTGTGAGTTCCTCTAAGAGGTTGAAATTCTAAGTGATGATGATGATTGATCATAATGGAGTGATATCCAATATCTACAAGTCCTACTAAATCGAATTATGCCTAACTTCCCTTCTAAGTCATAAAGTAATGTGAGAAAAACACTTTAGGTCAGAAGTAGACCTAGTAACCGATATGCAAACATAATAATTAACCCACAAGAGGGCTGAAATGTTGACGTCATGCATCCGTAGGCCTCTTGAGGGCAAGCGTTTAGCTCTTCATATGCCAGAGTGAGCGGAGAGTGCTCTAAAATCAAGCCTTAGGGATTGGCCCCTAGAGTTCCATGCAAATCATCGTTCAGACCACAATTTTGGGGTTTGGGGCACAAAACTGGGGCTCATCAAGTGGCGAAATCTTTGTCTTTACTCCAACATTTAGGGCATTGAAGATGGTGCTAGTGCTCCCATGTCTCATGGTATGAGACAAACCTCATGTGGGCCTTGGATCATCTATCTGACCCTCATGAAGTGCTAAGCTACCTTTGGGCATGTTGGTCCAGGTTGAAGAAAGTGTAACTAGGTTCGGTCTTCATAATGACATGATCTTTGTAAATGATGTAATAAATTATTTTTATATGCCTTGCTACATGGGTTTCATGAGCAAGAAGTGTCACTAGGTAAAAGACTTCTTCTTGATGTCTTTAGGATTTTATTTATATGTCAAAGAGTCATGTCATATGAAAAGAAACTCTTCATGAGTTCATGTAAATGTATACAAGTCTTCAACAGTGTGTAACAACCCTCCAAGACCAAGAACAATCCTCCAAAAGCAAGCACACCGAAGTCTGCAAGCAAAACAACGAAGAGATCACCAAGTCGGCTCAAAAAATAGAATTAAATGGATAAATGGAAGTCATGTCGGCTCAAGGAAATAGACACATTGGTTCATGTTACAAGTCGGCTCAAATAGGAGCATCAACCACTATAAATACCCCGTCAAGGTATCCACCAAAAAGTACATCACAACTTCACATTTCTCTTAGAAATTTCTTGTGAGTATTGGGTGCAGGTATACACAGTCAAGGAGGGACAAATCTCGCATAAGGTATCTGCAATCAAGAAGATCTCACATTCCTCTCTCTGAAACCTCGCATGAAGGAGTAGATCTGCATTAGGGTTTGACTGCACCTCAGTTGGGTATTAGGTGCAGTCATGACCAGATCTCGGATGCATGAATGAGGATGCAACATTGATCTAAGTTCTAGAGCAGAGATCTAATCTCGGCATACCTATGAATTGAAGGCACAAATCTCGGATGGATGAAGCCGAGAAGATCTCGTATGAGGATATAGTATTGGCATAAGGTCTGGGCTAGATACATTCTCGGCATAGACCTAACCCTTATAATGACAGTCTCAGCATGACAGTGAAATACATCTCGGATAGATTGATCTCGCATGACAAGGAGCAGTCTTGGCATATAGATCTCGGTGGTATCCTTGTAGCAGACTAGACACAATGAACAGTAGTGACTCGGATCTACTATCTCGGCATAATGTCATGATGAAATGAGTCTCGACATATCTATGAAAGGAGACATACAGTCTCAATATCCAGATTTGCATCCTAGTGATCTCAATATGATGCAGTCACAATAAGTAAGTAATGAAAGAAGCAGTGATCATCATGTTAAGGAGGGTTAGTCTCGTCAAAGATAAAGTGACAAAGATCATGATCTCACAGTGATCTCAACCTACAAGGAAGAGCAGTCATGATCTCATGATCATCTCAATCTCAAGGAGCAGTCATAGTGTAGCAATGGTGCTCTCAATAACCTTACAGCAGTAATGAAGATCTTGGAGATGCAATAGTGATGATCTCAGAGGTACAACAAGGATGATGATCCCAACAGTGATGAAAAAGATGATAGATGTCTTGGTCTTGGAGAGGCAAATTGTGTCAAGGGTCATGGTCTTGGTATTCGTCAATGGAATCTCTATAAGAAGATTTTTGCGTGGGTTTTCCTCTCCAAGAGAGAGAGGTTTTTGCCCTGGCAGAAAGCCAAATATTTGTGTTCTTGTCTCTTTTGTTTTTGGTAGCAGTTTGATGAAGTGAAAACACACACTAATAATGAATGAAAGATCAAGCTAAGATAAATTGTATAAATACTTCACAATTCATTATCATGCATTAGAAGAATCATTGTAATTTCTGATTACTCTAGATTTTTCAACACAGGTGCATCATCCCATGAATAATATAGGGCAAAGTGCAGAAATTGTGGGTGCTGAGGATGACCATGGCTATGAATGATGCTCTAAAATGCTCCAAAATCCCATGGCTCTCAATGCATCACCTTTGAGTGTCAATATGTCCCTCTAGGGGACTTGGACCCTAGTTAAGTTGCCTAGAGCTATAGTTGGAACCATTTGCCAATCACACACAATATCCAGTGCTGCAACTTTCATAATTAGGTACATTAATCATTAGTGCATCTAAGTGAACCAAAATTGAAAGAAATGGGCATAATAGTACTTCATATGTGGCTTCTCTTCCAAAATTGGGGCCTTAGTCACATATTAGTGTTACCTTCCTAGGTAGGAGTGGCTAATAGGAAACCTTATGAGGTGTTTCCAACACCTAAAGGGAAGTGTCATGTCTTTAGTCCTCCTTCAATCAATAGGTGCCATGTGAATAATGATGGAACGGGGAATAGGGAAAAATGGAACTTCATGGCCAAGTGCGATGGTCAAAGGGACCAACTATGATGTGATACCTCATCTTGGGTGGAGAGATGTGGGCAGGGAGCAATTGTGGATGCATGAGTTACCTCATCTTTTGTTTCTCCACCCCTCTATATTGCATTTTGTATTTTATTGATTTTTCCTTCTATTACTGCTCATAGCTCGAGGAATGTGAACTTGCTTTGTATGATGTATAACAATTATTACCCCCTTTAGGATGGGGTAGTTCATCGCTCATCTGGGATTGGGATATGCAAGGGTTCCTTGTCTTCTATGAGATAGGATAACATTGGCTCAGGAACCGAGTGATGGCCATATGATAGAGGTCAAGTTCATGCTTGTCTTTTTCTTGTGTGCTAATTTATATGTCCCGACCATCTTTTGCGTTTTTTATTTTTCTTTGTTTTTCTTGTGCCCATCGTATGATAATTGATTTCTCTCTATTTTTTTACTTACAACTTCCAAGGCACATTTCTAGGGGTACCCAAGGTATGAGGATGTCTGGGTGCCGAATCCTAATGAACCAATGGTTAATTAACTTGAAGAAGGGAGGTGGAATAAGGGCTCGTAATGTGCGGACCAGAGTGATAAGTGTGGAAAAGGGATAGATGGGACACACTATCTCAATTATGGATTCCCAAGTAGTGCCGCTTCCTAAAGCCATGTGACGTTAAGGGTGGTCCCACTAAACTAGGATAGAAAATTAACCACTCCATTTAAGGTGAGGGAACAAGATTACGACCATGACCCTTTTTTCTTCCAAGTCAACCCATAATCCATGTTAAAATGCACAAATACAAACAAGCATAAATGTCTGATTGCATAATGAATAGACTAAATTTTGATCAGAAGCCCACCTTCCAACATGTGCTCTTGACCAATGGACAAGGAAGCATTCACTGATGTAGATGGCAGAGAAATGGGTGGCATGTCACATCGGCTACAAGGTGGCTCTCAGGTGCTGCCAGCTGTAAGAGACGAATAGTAAAAAAGTTTCTCCTAGTGGTCACCCACTTTTTGGTGGGTAACATTTGACTCCAACTGGGACATGAGCTCACTGTAGAGCGCATGATCCATGTACTTGAATGGGGAGTTCATGTGAACTTTGGCAATTTTTTGGGACTGCAGATGTATAAGCTGCACACCACACTACAACTGTTTGGGAGCATGTGTGCTAGGCATACTATAATCGTCGACATTTTTAATGAAAAAATAGTCCCTCTAGAAAATAAAATCTAAACAAAATGGAAGTCTAATCTATGTGTAATCTAATCTAGCATAAGCACATGGTATGATGATATTAATTGTGCAAAAGTGAGTTGCAATGCATCCTACACTTTCATGCATGCTAACATAATATGCAAGGGCTAAGTATAGTCATATGACCAATGTAACCAACATATCATTAGATCAATATAAAAACACTTGCCCTTATGAACCACCATAAGGCAAGGCACCCAAATATCACACATTCCAATGCAAGATTTCCTTGATGAATGGTAAGGGTGGGAGGTGGGAACATATGAGGATCATGTATCAAGGATCATGGATGAGGAGGGAAAAAAGGAATCCAGCTCGTGCCATCTTTCTTGCAACGAAAGAATGGAGGATTTAAAGAGCAAGCTCATAAACTTTTGATGAAGGGAAAGGTCGGGCATATCCTCCTTATGACATGAAGAGATAGATGGCTCATACATATCCACAGTCACATCATCTCAATAATCGAGGAAAAACAAGGTGTACTACAATCATCATATCTTGAGAAGAACGATAACCCTCTTTCAGGACATTGGGGAGGCTCATCAATTTCGTGGCTCCCAAGAAATTCACACTAAGGGGCATCAAGCTCCTCTTGGCTACTAATGACGTCATGATCATTTGATTGAGGATCGTCATCATGAAACATATAAAATAGGCATTCCAGTGAGCCATTTCTTGCCATGCAAATTTTCATGAGATTCAGATATGGAGTCGCTAGGGTGAACTTGAAATGATTTGAAAGATGCTTGCTTCACCCTACAAGCTTTGACCTTGATGCTTAATGAAGAACTGGGGCTTGATTCTTCCTATGGAGTTGCCAAATATGGATTTCTATTGTCGTTAGAGATGAAACACATGTTTTGGTCCCCAACAACGATGCCAAAGTGATGACAGAAAATTTAGTAGGCCTTGGAGAGGGTACCCTACAAGGAAAAAGCTAAATCAAGTGCTAACAATGGGTAGTGTCCCACTGTCACCACCACAAAATCACCTGCTCTTTACAGACTTTCACCAATGGGAGGAGTCCTAATATGAACGAGATCTGTTAAAGAAGGTCTTCTAAGGTTAAGGAATTTATATGATCTCACTAGGAGGTCCTCTAGAAAGACACAATTTACGTACAAAGCTTCATAAAGAAGCAATTCACTTTCCAAGAAGGCTCCCTGAAATGAAGGCTCAAGACCTAGGGTTTGGTTCATATGATAAGTGTTGGAGTAACTCAAGGTCAAGAAAAGGAGAAAAGGTTTCCTTTGATGTATATTATGTTGAAATTTCTAAGTATTACCCGTTAGAAGTTTTATCTGTATTCTCTAGTTTATTTCGCTTACTTGTTTAATTACTAACAAGTTATTTAATCATATAAATACTGAAATAAACACAACACAGTCTCAACCATATACAAATCAGCAACTGAAAGAAATGAACAAACACACAAGTGACACTGTTATTTTTGGAAAATCTTCCTCGGAAAAGGCCAACTTGGGAAAACTGGTGCAACAATTCTAAGGGTTATATTATTACGCAGTGTTTCTGAGTACAATTGGGTGCCAAATAGGCTCACCCAATAGAGAAAATAATCCGGCTGTAATACCTCTCTATTCGGAAGCAGATATTCGGAAAGTCTACCCCACGAAACCCTCTTTAGCACAATTTGAAGCTCAGCATCAACCCTCCTGGCCTCTATGTCAGCTCAAAACCCTCTGCGTTAGCCCTTTGAGGCTTTGTGCAACCTTTATGGCCCTCTGCGTCACTCCTGCAACCTCTGCGTGGATGACGCAGGCCCTTCTGCCCTCTGTGCAGTCTCTTCTGCCTCTATGTGACTCCCTCTGGCTCAGCGTCTGCCTCTCTGCCTCTGCGCTGGACTTCTGACACTAACTCTACCTCCTTGCCCCTCACTGCAACTCTGATCACTGATTCGATTTCTCTTAGCAAACCCCGCTCTAGAAAATCGAATGACTGATCACTCTGTGTGTTCTCCAAGTGACCCTCAAGCCTCCTCTTATACTTTTTTTGTTGACAATTCAACGGTCGAGATTAAGTCCCTAATCAATGACTAAGATTAACTCTGGCTTGATCCATGACTTTTGGACCCTTCTAACACAGTTTTATGTTAATTCACATTAGTATTTTATTTTCCTTAAGTTTAGACTTAGGGACTCCATTAAAAATAGTAATTATTTTAATATCTCCCAAACTGTTTAGAATCTGCCCAAACCATTTCTGGGTATTAGAGATCTCATGTGCTTTAGCCTATCCACCAATTTTTGTGGCTAGAGCACATCCAGTGCTACCCCAAATCAACACTCCCTCTTAGTGAGGACTGTGCTCTAGTAATACTCATTGAGCATCACCCTGATCATCCGGCATCGGTCCTGTAGCTGATGCTAGGCCTGCTGCTCAACATCACTGCTGCATCATGTATTGCTACCCATGGCCTTGCCACTGTCACTGCTGCATCCGTACGACAGCCCCTCTCATCGTGTTGCATCGCGTTGCCCATAGCACTGCGACTACTAATTGCTGCACTGCAAATCAGTGGGTGAGAAGTAAGTAACTGGTCTCCCAACTTTGACATCTCTGTCAGGCTAGAGACACCCTTGATGCTTAAATTCGCTCTATCGCTGACAAGTGCCCCTTCTCTGACCTCTGCGTTGCTGCAACAACTTCATGCATCTCGCACTGCTGCCTCACGCTGTCCTGGGAATCCTGCACTATAGCTCTCTTTGTCGCTCCATCTACATCCGTCTCTATTGACATCTTCCAGTATTGCTACTCCTCTTTGGGGCTCCTGTAGCAAGGTATAATCCAAGACGCTGGGTACCTCGAGGATCCTGCCCCTCATCACCTGTAGTCCATCTCACTACAGCTCGATGTCTTCCCACTTCCTCTCAAGTGGCGTGTGAGCACTCATGGCATAGTCATCATCTGTCTCCATTTCCTTCTCCGCCCTTGCTGGCGCAACCTTGGTCTCGGAAGTCTCTCCCTTGCTCTTCTTCCTCGGACACTGGCTCGCATAATGACCCAGTTCCCCACAATGGAAGCATTTGACCTTGGAGAGGTCCTTCTTCTTTCGTTTCTCCTACTTTCCCTCAAATGCTAGGGCAACATCCTCCTCTTCCTCCTCCTTGATTTTGACCCCCTTGTCGCTGCTTCCTGCCTTGCTCAGCCTTCTGATCTCTTCTTGGTGAAGAGCCACTCACAGTTCCTCCCAATCTGAAAGGGTCGACCTGCCCAGTATGCTCTAGACAAACACCTCCCAGTCTTCTGAGACTACGTTCAGGGCTGTCCTCACCATCAATTCTTGATTCGGCGTGGCCCCTATGGAAGTCAGCTGATCTTGAATCTCCATCAATCGATCGAGGAAGGTGTCGATATGTTCTCCCTTCTGCATCTGGTATGACCGCAACTGATTTTCTAGTAGCATCTTCCTCTGCACGGAAGTATGCTGATACAATTTCGTCAGGGCCTCCCACATCGCATTTGCCGTTTCCTTTTCGGCAATATGTGGTACTACATGGTCCTTGACCCTGTCAAGGATGATGCTCTTGGCCCTCGCCATTGCCTCCTCGTACTTGTCATTCTCAGCCGGGTTAATGTGAAAATTATATCACTGCAGCAACATATTTATTTTTCCTACTTATTCCATAATAAGTTATTTATGAAATTACTTGAATAAACATTAAAATAAATAATGTTGCAGATATCACACCGTAATACAGAAACAAACATATGCACAAGCATTAACGCATTGACACAGAACTATTTTCATGGGAGAGCTTCAGTGAGTACACCACTAGGACTATTCATTACATATTATGTATGAGTAATGCATGCGATATTCAACAAGTTAGCAATTCAAAATTTAACTTCAAAAAATTAGGGCACAATTTAGCATGATCTAGAATCAATAATTCCATACATTAGACATAGAAATTGATATTCAACAAATTAGGGCACTTAAAGATAACATGTAAGAATTCCTTCCATAATTCCAAAGAATAGCTCCAAAGAATATCCAAGAATAACTCCAAATATCAAAATGTATCCAAGAATAATCCAATTCATCCACAAAAAAGAAGTGCAAGTTCCTCTAAGAGGATGAAATTCCAAGTGATGATGATGATTGATCACACTGGATTATCTCCAATAGATATAAGTCCTACTAGTTTGAATTATGCCTAAAAGCCCTTCTATGCCATAAAATAATGTGAGAAAAACACTAGATCACAAGCCGACCTAGCAACCAATGTGCAAACATAATAATTAACCCACAAGAAGGTTGAAATGCTAACGCGATGCATGTGTAGGCGTCTTGCAAGCATATGCTGAGCTCCTCATATACCAAAGTGAGTGTAGAGGGCTTGTAAAATCAAGCCTTAGGGATTGGCACTTGTTGTTGATGCTGCCTAACCTAAGTTGCACGAAACGGGGAAACGGGTACGAGTTTTCGAAACGGGCACGGGTACGAAATGTGACCCCCCCCCCAAATTTTGGAAACGGGGAAACACAATATATATATATATATTATATATGTATATTAGGACATTTAAGAAATATGTGCAATCATAAAGCATATATGATACATTCTAATTTATTACATTATGATTAAATTGTCAATTGTCAATGCATAAACTATAAGTCTCTAAATTTACATCACATTTACTCATGAATGATCACATAATGAAAATAGAAATATCCAAAATCAGCCACGAGAAATTTCTAATTTCTTGTCTCGTGCTTGATTGGGAGTCCTCCTACATAGTCGAATGACCTTAGTGCTCTTGATTAAATACAAGTTTCATACGCTAGTACCCTACATGCTCTTGATTATTGGGAGTCTCCCATGCATAGAGGGCTTGGTTCTCTTGATTAAATATAAGTTCCATACCCTAGTACATGACAAAATCCAATGGAAATATTGCAATCCCCCCAATCTTGAAACCCTAAAAAATAGATAAATCTGTTGGATTTTGAGTGAGATCTAAAATTCTACTTTCTCCATACGAAATCCAATGAGGGTGAAACCACTCTCAAACATCTTAAGTCATTTCATGGTAATGTTAAAAATTTAAGTAAAAGTGATATTCTCCTTTATTTTTCATTTTTATCCTTTTACTTTAAGAATTTAACATTACCATGAATTTCATATCAACACTAGGGCCATAGGCTTGAACATTCGGCTGCCCCACTCAAAAAAATCCTTTTTTTTATAACTTGAGAGACATCTAGAAGCATCTAGAGGATATTTGAGTCGCCCAATGAAAAATTATTAGCGAAAAAATAAAAAAAAATACAAGAAAAAGTCAAGTTACAAGAGGAAACTCCGACATACTGGCCACGTTTCCTCCTTGAGAAATGTGCCAGTACGACCGGAAACGAGTTTTTGGGCCATACCGTACGAGTTTTGCCGTTTCCGTTTCGTTTTTGTATGGAAATGGATCCTGGACCCACGTTTCTTGCAACTTAGCACCTAACACACACATCTAAGTTAATGTGAGAAGCCCTTAACCCCACACGGTGTGGCTTGGTGGCAAACCTAAGAGATGGGGCTGTCACCTATTCCCAAGTCTCTTCGTTAAAGTTCTCTCCTAGGTAAGTGTTGGAATTTCTAAGTCTAACTGTTAGAAATCCTTCTTGTACTTTCTGATTTATTTCTTCCTACTTGTTCTATTAATTAACAAGTTATTTACCATGTAAATACTAAAAATAAATACAAGTACAATCTCAATACATACAAATCATCAACTGAAGGAAAAAGCAAACACACAAGTGACCTCGTTATTTTTGGACAAATGTCCCCTAAAAAACCCAATGCGGGAAAACCGGTGCAGCTATCTGAGGGTTTTATTATTAAGCAGTTTCAGAATACACTCTGGGTGCCAGAAATGGCTCACCCAACAGAGAATTCCTTTGGTAGTAGTACCTCTCAGTCAGAGACAAATTTCAACCCCAATTTGCCCCACAAAATCTCCCAGCGTCAGCCTCTAGGGTTTGCATCAGCCTCTTTGGCCCAGCGTTAGCCCAACATTAGCCTCTCTGGCCCAAGGTCAGCCTCTTGGGGCTTTGCGTTAGCCTCTGGAGCCTCTGTGTCTCCCACACTATCCCTCCTCAGGTTCTGCGTGGCTCTTGGCTGCCTTTGCGTGGCCTCTAGCTGCTTCTGCATGGCCTCTAGTTGGCTCTGCGTCAACCCTCTCCCGACTTCTGCGTTGATCCTCCGGGTACTATCTCTGCCTCTCTGCTACTACTTTCACTGCCCCTCAGCTGCAACTCAGATCACTCCTTCGATTTCCTCAGCAAGCCTTGCCCCATAAAATCGAATTCTTGATCAACTCGGTGTATTCTGCAAGTGACCCTCAAGCCTCCTCTTATACTTTTCTCGTTGACAGTTCAACGACCGAGATTAAGTCCCTAATCAACGACTAAGATTAGATCTGGCTTGATCCATGACTTTTGGACCATTCTAACTCAGTTTTATATTAATTCACATTAATATTTTTTTTAGACCTAGGGACTCCATTAAAAATATTAATTATTTTAATATCTCCCAAACTGGTTAGATTCTGCCCAAACCATTTATGGGTATTGGAGATCTTATGTGCTTTAGCTTCACCAATTTTCGTGGCTAGAGCACATCCGTTGCTACCCCAAATCAACACTCCCTCTTAGTGAGGATTGTGCTTTAGTAATACTCCCCACTGAGCATCTCCCTGATCATCCGACATCTGTCCTTGTGATGATGCTAGGCCTGCTCCCCAACATCCTCTGCATTACTGCATCATGTACTACTACCCATGGCCCTGTCACTACCACTGCTGCATCTGTACAACAGCGCCCTTTGCATCCGTGCTGCTGCCCATGGCCCTGCCACTGCCACTACTGCATCTGCACTGTAATCCTTCTCAGCATGCTGCATTGTGCTGCCCATAGCATTGCCATTGCTAATTGTTGCACTGCAAGTCAGTGACTGAGAAGTAAGTAACTGATCTCCTAACTCTGACATCTCTGTCAATTTTGCTACTTTTCTTCGGGGCTTCCGTAGCAAGGTATAATCCAAGAGGTTGGGTAGCTCGAGGATCCTGCCCCTCATCGCCTGTAGTCTATTTGATTACAACTCGATGTCTCCCCACTTCCTCTCACGAGGTGCATGAACACTCATGGCACAGTCATTATCTGTCTCCACTTCTTTCTTCGCCTTTGCTGGCGCAACCTTGGTCTCAAAATCCTCTCCCTTGCTCTTCTTCCTCGGACACTGGCTCACATAAAGACCTAGTTCCCCACAGTGGAACCATTTGACTTTGGAGAGGTCCTTCTTTCGTTTCTCCTGCTTTCCTTCAGATGCTAGGGCAACATCCTCCTCTTCCTCCTTCTTGATTCTGACCCCGTTGCCGCTGTTTCTTGCCTTGGTTAGCCTTCTGATCTCTTCCTGATGAAGAGCCACCCACAATTCCTCCCAATATGGAAGGGTCGATCTGTGCACTATGCTCTGGACAAATACCTCCCAGTCCTTTGATACTGCGTTCAATGTGGTCCTCACCATTAATTCCTGATCTGGCGTGGCCCCTATGGAAGTTAGCTAATCCCGGATCTCCTTCAATCGACTGAGGGAGATGTCGATCTGTTCTCCTTTCTACATTTGATATGACCGCTGCTGATTTAGTAGCATCTTCCTCTGCACGAAAGTATGTTGATACAATTTCGTTAGGGCCCTCCCACATTGCATTTGCTGTGTCCTTTCCGGCAATATGTAGTACTACATGGTCCTTGACCCTGTCAAGGATGATGCTCTTGGCCCTTGCCACTGCCTCCTCGTACTTATTGTTCTCAGTTGGGTCAACTGGGATAGCTATCCTTTTCAAGGCAAAGTTATTGAGATGATTCCTGTCTAGAATAGACAAGATCATGGCCTTCCAGACTACAAAGTTTGAGGCTCCGTCCAGTCTGTCCTGATCTCTTACCTCGTTCACTGACATCTCGCTGCTCCTCTTTCGACTCTCTCTACTTCCCTCTTGGAAGTTTTTGGTGTGACTCCCTCTGAGCCTCGATTTCCCTCCTGGAAACCCCTCTGCCAATGTCGAGATGCCCCCACTCTGATCGTTAGTGCAGCTGCACCACTGATCCGGATTTCTTGGCTAGAAATCCTTGGTAGCAACTCCCTCCTCCTCGGTCTTGCCTTGTTAGGTACTGTTCTGACCACTGTTGATAATATCGGCGATATATCGGCGATATTCGAAAATATCGCGATATTTTCGGCAAAACGATATATCGCCGAGAAAATATCGCGATATCTTCTGTTTTGAAAATATCGCGATATTTTCTGTTTTGAAAATATCGGCAAATATCGGAAAATATCGGCAAAATATCGCGATATTTTGAAAATATCGCGATATTTTGAAAATATCGGCAAAATATCGACTATATTTAAAAATTTGAAAAATTTATTTTTTATGCTTGTCGATATTTGCCGATATTTTGCCGATATTTTTGCCGATATTGCCGATAAGATATTTTCTGGACCCTTGACGATATTTTGCCGATACCGATATTTTCAACACTGGTTCTGACCACAGTACCCCACCAACTTCACTCTGCAACTTACCCACAACCTCCTATGCCCCAAAAAACTGAAGGTTAGAGCCTCTAGGCTCTGCGCAATATTGGCACCAATAAAATCTGCACCAACTGGCCACGGGCGTCAATCTTTCTTGACTGAGAAAGATGACTAGGCACTGCGTAGGTCAGGTTTGCTCCTCTCTGCCACTGCGCTGATCCTCTTTCCGGCTCGAACTGATGACTCAGGCACTGCGTCACCCCTTCCTTGTTGCTTTTATACTAGGAACAACTTCTGTCACTTGGGACAACTATTTTTGCTGCTGGCGTTCTGCTTCGCTAATGCCCTCAGTTATCCTGTGATCTGCAACCACGCTCTGATACCATGTTGGAATTTCCAAGTCTAACTTTTAGAAATCCTTCCTGTACTTTCTGATTCATTTCTTCCTACATGTTCTGTTAATTAACAAGTTATTTACCATGTAAATACTGGAAATAAATACTAGTACAGTCTCAACACATATAGATCATCAACTGAAGGAAAAAACAAGCACACAAGTAACACTGTTATTTTTGGACTAATGTGCCCGGAAAAACCCATGCGGGAAAACTGGTGCAACTATCTGAGGGTTTTATTATTAAGCAATTTTAGAATACAATTTGGGTGCCAGAAATGGCTCACCCAACATAGAATGCCCTCGACAGTAGCACCTCTCAGTGGGAGATAGATATCAACCCCAATCTGCCCCACGAAATCTCCCAGCGTCAGCCTCTAGGGTCTACGTCAGCCTCTGTGGCCCAGCATCAGCTCAATGTTAGCCTCTCGGGGCTCTGCGTCTCCCACGCTGGCCCTCCTCAGGCTCTGCGCAACTCTTGGCTGCCTTTGCATGGCCTCTGGCTGCTTCTGCGTGGCCTCTAGCTGGCTCTGCATCAACCCTCTCCCGGCTTTTGCACTGATGCTCCCGGTACTATCTCTGCCTCTTTGCTACTACATTTATTGTCCCTCAGTTGCAACTCGAATCACTGCTTCGATTTCCTCAGCAAGCCCTGCCCCAGAAAATCGAATTCTTGATCAACTCAGTGTATTCTCCAAGTGACCCTCAAGCCTCCTCTTATACTTTTCTCGTTGACAATTCAACGAGCGAAATTAAGTCCCTAATCAACGACTAAGATTAGATCTGGCTTGATCCATGAGCTTTGGACCATTCTAACTCAGCTTTATATTACATCACATTAATATTTTATTTTCCCTATGTTTAGACTTAGGAACTCCATCAAAAATATTAATTATTTTAATATCTCCCAAACTGGTTAGATTCTGACCAAACCATTTCTGGGTATTGGAGATCTTATGTGCTTTAGCCTCTCCACCAATTTTCGTGGCTAGAGCACATCTGATGCTACCCCAAATCAAAAGTAAGCTAAGGGGGGTGGTCCCCAATGAAAAGTTAGATGAAAAATGATATGAGTTTCTAGGAGATCTTAAATTCAATTGGACTACTTCAAGATTATAAGCAAGTTTAACAAGTATGATGACTCGATGAGTAGTACAAAATATTGAATAAAAAATATTCTCAATAATCATCAACACATAATTCAAAAAATAAGCATGTAAAACTAGTGCCTAAATGTTTGCTTCAAAATAGTAAAGACTTGGAAAAAATAAAATATTACAAAATGAAACACCGAGTAATCCTGCAAAAGGCAAATAAATGTTAGATAAAAATGATATCAATTTTCAAGATATATAATTGCTCTTTAAAGAAATGCTTTAAGCAATGATACTATCATTCATGATTTAAAAGCATGTAAAAATAACAATTTAAATGACTTGCAAAATGAAATGAAATAAACCAAAGCTTTTCTTGCAAAAAATAAAGATATTGCGCTTGCTCAATGAAAATGCTTCAACAATGAAAATGATAATTTCAATAGATGTTCACCATAACAAGCACAAGAGATAAACTTGCAAGTAAGAAAGCTTTAGAAATAAAATGAGTTAGGATGAAATGCACATAACTAAAGTGAAATGCAATTATCTTGGTAATTTTTAAACTAAATGCCTATTCTAAGTGAGAGATTCTCTTTTCAACCTCTTACCAAAGGGTAAAGATTGGGTGATTGCAAGGAAGAGGGGCTGAGGACGCATTTGTCGTCGTTAACGATACCCTTCCCCTAATCCTTACAAGCCATGTGTGCCTTCGTTCCTACAAGGGGACAATGCCACCTTCATAACTGCAGGGTCACACACTTTACCTTACTCCGTACCAATTGGAAGAACTTTCCAAGAAAATCTTGGTCCTAATATTTCTATTCAACCAAGCTTATGCTTGAAGGTAAATTTTAAGAAATGCAAGTTATGCTAATATGCCTAAATGAGATGCATGTAAGTTCTTTCCCAAAAAAAATGTTGATTGCAATGCTTCAAAATAAAAACAATGAGATAGTGCTCAACATAAAATTGCAATAATGATTTCAATTGGAGAACTTAAAGTGGAAATTAGCTCACAAGTGTTGCATGTGCTTCACCAATTGATAGAAAGTAGACAAGCTAAATGAAATGAGGCAAGTAAATTGCTTGAGATAAAATTGCTTCAAGTGAAATGTAATGCTCCAATAATTACCAAAATGTGTAGCATAAGCATATATTGGTTAAGAGCATGTGTTTCCTCTTAAGAGGTCACAGATTCAAAACTAGAGGGGGGTAGAGTATGTATGATTTCGTAGACTTAGCAGTCAAATCGCTGCACGGAGGTGGGTCCCTTGTCCCACAAACAAGGGGGTCTCATACACCAATTTGGTGTCTGGCTTGGCTGTGACCTTAAAAATGGATATTATTAATATTATTATTATCCAAATAGTATTGAAACAATTAAACAAGTTGAGTGCAAATGGAATAAATCAAAGCTTGTCAACCAAAGTAAAGTGTTTGCACATAAATAAAACTACTCAAGAAACAAGTTGTCAATGTTGAAAATTAGGCATGCAAGAGCTTAGATAGCAAAATTAGCAAATGAAATGTGATGTGAGGTTGTGTTAATTCCCAATTAAACATGCAAATGAAATAAGTAGGAAAACTAGGAAAATGAGATGCAAGTCAATCCACCCACAAAGTCCTCCCTCTAAATGAGGAGGAGGGATGCCATGGGTAAAATCCCAAGCTCCCACAAGCAAATTTGATCTTTTATTAATGGTTACAATGAGTAGAAAGCCTCTTAGAAGGCTGCCCAAAAGATGAAGGAGAACTTTACAAAATAGGAGCTAGAGAAGCTAGAGTCTCCTTCCAAACTATGGCAACCACAATGGCCAATGGAATCCTCTCAAAATCTGAAAATTACAAGCCCAAAAGGCCCATGGCCTAGCTAACTTGCAACTGTCCTCTAATGCTCACGACCTCCTTGAAATTGATGCTCAAGTGCTTGAGAGGTCCTACAAAAAATAGTTAGAGTTTTCCAAGATTTCTCTTCAAGACTTTTGTTGCCAAAAGCTCCAACTATGGGCTGCAAAACAAAAGAGAGTATTAGTGTAGAGAGAGAGCAAAGTAAACAAAATATAATACAAATTAATATACAAGACACTAAATCAAGTAATGAGAGTAAACCCCCATACTTGTTTAGCTTAGGAAATTGCTCTTAAATAGCTCTAAATCAAAGAAGCATGTAATTTAAATGAATAAATAATTTAGGTAGATAATGAGTGAGAAAAACTCCCTTTTTGCTCCTCTTTAGATGAAAGACTTGAAGTGAATTGATGAGTCTTGAGCCACTTTGAATTTGAGAGTGAATTGATCTATGTGAGACTTCTCCCACGCCCAAATGGATTCCTACACACAATTTCCAATAGATTTCTCCCTACACACTTGAAACAAAAATTAGCTTGCAAAGGATTAGAGAAACAAAATGGATGAGATAGAACAAATATTCCTCCAAAAATAAATTGGAAGCTCACTCCTAGAATATTACTCTAAATCAAGGATATGCGCAAGATAGCCTGCACATATCAATTGAAAATATATTGCAAATATAAGCTAACAACATTCAAATATGCAAGAAAATTGAAGCATAATAATAAGATTATGGAAGGATATCACTTGAAAATGCCAAGAGAACACTACCAAAATTGCCCCAAAGTCTTTTACTGTATTAACAAATTGCAAGTACAAAATGACAGTTTCCTCAAGCCCAATAGCCCATAACATGAATTACAGTGAGAGCCCATTGCTCACTTAAATCGAAACTTGGGAGCCAATCCCAAACAAATGGTGACAATCCCAAAGAAAATGGGTGACAATCCCAATGCTCCTCCATGCAAATTCGAATTTCCCAAGTGACAACTCGATTTGTTCCTTAGAGGCCCACACAATCCTTGATGAGGGAGACTATGTTGAGATGAGGGAACATGTGGGAGAGTGAAGTGGTGTAGTAGGAGACCACTCTCCAGTTCCACCTCACTCAAGTGAACTCCAATCCAATCTCAAGCCAACTCATGATATCTCCTTGAAGCTCGAGTTAACCTCCTCAAATCGTGGATCTTGTCACTTGAAACTCGTCGTCATTCGATTTGCCTTTTTTGTCACATGTTTCTCCTTGATTCTAGGTCCATAGTGGATTCCACATCACTCGTTAAATCTTTGATGATTTTCCACCTCATTTCACATCATTTAGCATGTTTGGATATTTATTTTCTCCAATGTATTTAATTGTTGGACTAATTTATTGCCACATTTCCCAGAAAACTTAAGAAAAGTGGGGTTTAAGGGTTTAAAACTTATTTTTTACCCCTTAAAGTGTGTCTTAATAGAAAGTTGAGGGTGAGATGTGTAGTTTTGACCACACATACCCCATACAACTTCTCTAGACAACCCTTATTACATTTTACATTCAGAATTTATTCAAATTTTTGCCTTGCGAGAAGTTTAAAAAATGAAAAAACTGACCCCTAGACTTAATCAAATTCTACAAAATTTTACGAGTGATTTAGTATGGTAATATGCAATGACTCTAGACACTAAGACTCACTAAAGACCTCACCATCAAGCCATTCTCCGGCTTTGGGGTTATGCTTGGAGGAAAAAACTCAATTAATTATTAAGTCCTCGAAAGCACCAAATAATTAACCAAGTAAAAAAAATCTCCTAGAGTAAACTCACTTGATGACGTCCCAAGTTATCTAGGCCCGTTACATGACTCAACTCATCATACTAACATCACTTTATATCATCCCCATAGGGCTTGTGGAATCTGAGTACAACATGAGAAGAAGAAATAGGGTTAAAAAACTTAGATGATATTGTGAACTTTGATGGTACATGAAGCCACTGACATATCCTTGGGCATGGAGTTTTGAAATTTTTTTAGGTGCAACTCCAATGGTTAACAACACTGTTGGACCCTAGACTTCCATGTAAATCATCCCGCAAACCCAAATTTTGGGTTTGGGGCACCAAACTTGGTCTCATGGGTCTCGAAGTGGTGAATTCTCTATCTCTACTCAAATGTTGAGGCATTGAAGATGGTGCTAGCCCTCCCATGTCTTAAGGTGTGAGACAAATCTCATCTGGGGGCCTTGGATCAACTACCTGAGCCTCATGAAGTGCTAAGCCACCTTTGGAATTGTTGGTCCAGGTGCATAATCCCATGAATAATATAGGGAAAAGTGCGGAAATTGTGAGTGTTGAGGACGCCCATGGCTATGAATGATGCTCTAGATTCTGGAATGCTTTGGAGTCCCATGGCTTTCAATGCGTCACCTGTGAGTTTCAATATGTCCCTCCAAAGGATTTGGTCCCCAGTTAAGTTGCCCAATCCCATAGATGGAACTACCTGCCAATTACACAATATCTAGTGCTGCAACTTTCATCATTTGGTACGTTAATCATTAGTTCATCGAAGTGAACCAAGCCTGAAAGAAATGGGCATAACAATACTTCATTTGTGGCTTCTCTTCCGAAATTAGGGCTTTAGTCACGCATTAGGGGTATCTCCTAGGTAGGAGTGGCTAATAGATGACCCTATTAGGTGTTTCCAACCTCTAAAGGGAAGTGACATGTCCTTAGTCCTCTAATCAATAAGTGCCATGTGAATAATAATGGAGTGGAGAATGGAGAAGAAAGGGAACTACATGGCCAAGTAGGATCTTTTCATGACATTTACTTGTGAAATTAGGATCTTTTCTTCGTTATTATGCATGTGTTCTTATCATCAAATAAATTCCAAAAAAATCATGATCACAACCATAAAATAAAGACACTAGAAAAAGGCTCAAGCCAAGGTAAAACCCTCCAAGGGGAAAACGCATCATAACTTTTCTCTTCTTATAGAATGAGTTCAAAAGAGACTTCCAAGAGCAAGAGCAAGAGCCTTATCTTCCTTCAAGGAACAAGATTACTTGCCAGACAACTCGAGAGATCTTCAAGAGCAACGGTCTAGGAATTTACCATGAAAATGGACTTTTAGTTAGCTCAGACTTGAGGTAACCCTAGGTACCTGCATAAGACAGATCCTTCCACCCTCGCATGCCCTTGATTATCTTCTTGCTTCCCTTTGCTCCTCCTCCAAATTGCAAATAGTAACCTCAGAAAAATGCGAGCTTCTTGTTTGCTCTTTTGGAGAGCAAAATCATTCTTTTATAGCCTTTCGTGTGGCTCATGAGCCTTCATAAAGTCGACTTTGTATGCTGGCCAACTTGTTGCCTTTGGAGTGTCTAGACTTTTTAAAATATAAAAAAATATTAATTCCTAGATACAAGTGCCCGTAAGGGTCTTTTACATTGTAATAATGACCTTTGACTCTTAACAAACTCTATAAGCATGCAATGGATGCTTTGAGCTATTGACCATGGACCCAAGCATGAAACCCATGTTTTATAAATATTTTTTTTTACAATTCTTCTTTCCTCTTTTGATCAATACATAGAGATTACATCATTACATGAGCCAAATGATAATTATGAAGACTGAAACTAGTTACATTTTTCAACACTCCCTCTCAACTAGGGAGGTATTCATAATTGTTTAATTGGTATGAGGAAAATGCTTCCTTTGAAAAGTTCTCATAGGAAGAGTCAGATTGATAAGCCATCTTATAAGCATCAACATTATGATAAGCCAACATTGTCTTTGAGGCCTAACTAGGCAAGCTCGCTCTTTATTCAAGGGCATTGTGTTGAGAGGCTTTACGTGTGATGTCGCACTACCTCTATAAGGCACATACCCCATCCAGATGTCCACAAGGTATGTCCTTTTAGGACTATTCTTATCTTGGATTCTTGCCCTTGAATCCTCAAAGAATATCGTTCCTCTTCGCCCACTCGTATCTTTGATACTTGTCACATCCTCAAAGAGTGTTGGTCCACGTGACTGCTTCCTATCTTGGATTCCCAATCCTTAAGGAGTGTTAGTCTCATATGCTTATCCAATCCTTCAGACACCATTCTTTCCTTATGGCCTTCACTAAGACTTACGCTTGTTAGTCCTAGTCCAGTGCTTGACCCATAAAGACAAGTCCTATGATCTATCCAATATCACTTCCTTTTAATTTAGGGAAGATATCTTGCTCCTTAATCAAGGAGACTCCTTTTTCTCTCTCTCAAATCTAGAGTAGATTCCAGACTTTGTCTTTCATTCAGATATCAGTTCTTCAAACCTTGCATGGCCCCTCTTTCATCCACATCTCATTACACCAAGCATGCGTCCTTTCTTGGTATCACAGGTCACGAAATCCATCTTCTCATGATAGTTTCTAGGTCATCCATTTTGCACATCTCTTTTGTTTAGTCTTCATCAATCAATGAAAGCATTCTTTTGAGCCTTCCCAGACTTCAAGCTGATCATAACTTCCTTACGAAAGTGATCTTCCTTCTCGTAGTACGAACTTTGACCTTCAGGTTATCTTTTCGCACTACTACCTTTGACTTCATAGTTGCTAGGTACCAAATGTTGAGCTTTCTTTCAAAATTCTTCAATACACAATTGATCTTGCCTCAACTATCATCATGTACACCTGCAACATCCTTCCAGGTAGCAAAACAATATGTTAACCAGATAACCAATAATAGATATTAACAACAAACTTACCTTATGACGACCTTCTCAACAAGGCATCAACATCCTCATGGTCCATCTCCATACGAGTCTACCTTTATGCATCAGAGTGCCCAAGGATCCAACTTGATTACCAAGTTACCATTCTTTTTTGGAGATCATGTTAGATGTTCAACATATAAATTCTAATGAGAAGGTCTTTCAATATTCCAATTCTTTTAGAGTAAGTCAACTTCATTTTTCTAGACATCATAAACTTTTCTTGCAAGATTTACATAAGTCTTACCCAAAAATTATTTTCAAATACATTCAATGCTTTCGTACAGTCATCTAGATATTAGACCTTAAATGAATTTGATAATTAACATCTCAATTTAAAGAGAAATGGATCTCTTTCCTTATGAGACTGCATTCTGATCAACTGCAATCCATCATCCTTCAAGAGAATTGTCATGATGCTTCTTCCAAGGACCTTCAAGGTGAGAGATCTTTATAGGATCTTGAGGATCCATCTTAGCAAAAATGACAACCTCTAAATGTTAGACAGTGAGAGGATGAACCTTATGCAAGTTGATCTCAAACTTTAAAAGAGTAGATGATTCTCATAAAGCAATCCAATCAAGTAGACTCTAAATATGCTACTGTTACATGATGCCATACTAAATCAAGAAATACAATGATTCATGCTTACTCCTTTAATGAACTTGATAACATCAATACCTTCCATCATGCTTACCAAACCTGAAGATCTGCTTTGCTTAGCCGTCCTACTCATTTTTCTTCCTTTATTATGCACCTGCAAAATACATCGACAAGTAAAACCAAGAAAAAATACAAGTAAAATAGCATGATGTCAAATTTATTGATCTAGGGTTTCCATGGAATCTTAGAGGATGAATTTCTTAGGGGTTTCAAGTACAAACCCTAATCAGGTCTTAGGGACATGATGTCTTACCCAACATATCATCCACATTCGTCCACTTTAGGGTTTACCATATGTACCCTATGGCCTATACTACCCTAGAAATCAAGAACTAGGGTTTCTGTGAGGGAACAAACAAAATAGGGTTAGGGTTTCCATATGACTAGGGTTTTCAAGTGCCATCTAGGGTTTACAAACCTAGATACTAAAGACCTTTAGCTAGATGCAGTGTTTCTAAACCCTAGATCACACATATGCAACAAAACCCCAATACAATTCATGATAGACCCTTTATACTTACCTTAAGGACCACATACCTTAGTCCTTCGCGATCACTGGAAATCTGATAAAAAATCTTCTTTTAGATGCCATGATCTTTCTACTATTTCCAAATATGTCAAAGCAAAAGTCTGCTTTCGAAGGAACTTCCATTTCCATTGATTTACAAGAGCAACGCTAAAGGTTCTCTTCACAAGGTGCTTGATTTTCTTTAGTTCTTTAAGCTTGACAACCTCAAAACCTCTTTGAGAAATTTCTTCCTATCTTAGACTTTTGAACACCTGAAGTTTTTACTAGCCTTGAGACTTCAGTTTTCCAAACTTAGAATAGACTTGGCAACAAATGACCTCCTCCAACCTCAGTGCTCTTAGTACAGTCATTGATATTCCTCGAGATAGAGCTTTAAAGGACGCCTTGACTTGAATCCTCTTTATATTGACTGCTTCTTGTAAGACCCATTTGGAGTAGGTGCTTTTGAAACTGGTTGATTGAGGCTTCAACCCTCAAACTAGGGCTCCATACTATTCACTATATATGCCCTTTAAAATAAACCTAGATTTTTCATACAGATCAACCTAGATGCCTTTATAGGCCTATAGGACTATATAATGTAGCCACAGGACATCTTCTTTCTTAAAACTGGGTCTCTTAACATGCATTACGGGTCTCAGAAGAAGATACTTCAACCTCAACTCTATTTCTACGGCCCTTTATCCACTTATCACAGAGGGCTCGACCTCTCTTACTATTCGACTTCTTTAATTTAGGACTACTTTGACTTGGACTAATATTTCCTTTGAAAATTCTTAAATTTCTTCTAAACAATTGTGTCATCCCTTCTATGCGGCCTATACTCAAATATTTATTTGAGTCTTTGGCCTCTCAAGAAAAAATAACTCGGCCTGCTACAAGATCATGATGATAAGGCTATCTTATGAAAGCTTTTCGACCTTCCTAACTTCTCGACCTTCCAACACATGATTGCGGCTTAGATCTTCTTGCAGGCTTTCTTTTTGATGGTTGATATTAGTCCATATGTATAGGTTCTAGACTTGCTCGACTTCGTCTGATATTTCAGCCCATAATTTTAGATTTTCGGCCTAGTACACAGGCCTATTCCTTTTAGAACTTCACTTCTAGCATTTGTTCTACCATAGACCTAATCTGAATTTGAATAGACTTCTGGAAGCCTTGACATAAGAGTTCGGATCTGAGTCTATCTTAGAAAAGTTTGGCCCTTGGTCTATTGAATAGGAAGGAGGTCAGAAAACAACCTTTTACCTATTTGATTATTAGGTCTTTTCTCAATGCTTCTTAAGCTCGTCCTCTTAGCCTAGGACTTCGGCCTAGTTACAATTCCTTTTAAATTAGATCTCGACTTCCTAGCATAGGCTTGCAGTCTTGAATAGGTATTTTACACATCATTCTCAAGTCTCATTGCTCAATTAGACCATAACACATTAGGGGAATTTTGAGGTCTAAATTGGGCCTCTTAAGGAAATGATAAAATAATAGTGGAAATAATAAAATAAGATTAGATTACATCATCAAATTAGAAAAAAACTATTTTTTCAACTTGTATTTTCAAATTTCGAGTCGGAACACTTGTTGGATGCATAATTTGATTCCTCATCCAAGAAGTACCCATGTTGCATACTTTTGATGGACCTTGCTACACGAAAAGTTAGAAATACATGAAAAACGTGATTGCATTTTCCCATGTATTTCTAATTTTTTGTCAGGCCAGGCAGTAACTCCTCAACCAAAAATTGATTCATATTCATTCCTTCAGGTAGCTCTTCATTAAGTACATGAGGGAGAGACTGTTCAGTTAATCTCCTGATGACTGTTCATATTATTTATTTATCTATTTACATTATATTCACCCAATCATGAGGATTAGGTGTCAACATTCCCCCCCTTAATGTCGAATCAGATGATATTCAATATTGATGTGCTTTGTTCGATTATGGAACTTTGGGTTCTTAGCTAATTTTATTGCAAAGGTATTGTCAATCATGAGTGGAGTTGATTGTACTTGTTTTACCTACAAATCTTCAAGAATTTTCCCGAGCCACCCAATTTCTTTTGTTGCTTCAGCGGCTGCCACATATTCTGCTTCTGTTGTGGAATCTTCTGGAACTGATTGTTTTCCTGATCTCCAGGAGACAACTCCTAATTCAAGACTCATAGAATATCCTAAAGTAGATACCCCAGTGTCTTTGTCTCCATCGAAGTCTGAATCAGAGTATCCAATCAAGCTGAAGTTGTCCACCCGTGTATACTTGATTCCACAGTCTAGAGTTCCCTTCAAGTACCTTAGAACTCTTTTTGCAGCAGACCAATGTCCCTCACAAGGCTTTTGCATAAACCTGGAGAGGATTCCAACAGCAAACGAAATGTCTGGTCTGGTAGTAGTTAGGTAGTTGAGACTTCCTACAAGTTGTCTATACTTTGTTGCGTCCTCAAATTCTTTTCCTTCAATAGATGTGAGCTTTAAGTTTTGTTCCATTGGACTAGTAAGAGGATTGCATTCTGTCATGCCAAACCTATTCAACAGATCTCCAATGTATTTCTTTTGAGAAAGAAATATGGACTTCGGATGTTGGGTTACTTCAATGCCAAGATAGTAATGAACATAGCCCAAATCAGTCATTTCAAAACTTTTCCCCAATTCCTTCTTTATGGATGCAATGTAGCTTTCATTGTTCCCTATCATCAAAAGATCATTTACATATACCACAAGATATACAACTGTTTTGCCAACTTTCTTGACAAATAAAGTTGCATCATCAAGATCATAATGTTTGAAATTGAGTTTCAGAAGATGCTCAGTTAGTTTTTCATACTAGGCTCGCGGTGCTTGTTTGAGGCCATACAAGGACTTCACAAGTTTGCATACTTTATGTTCATGTCCTTTCACAACAAATCCTTCAGGCTGAGACATAAAAACATTCTCTTTTAGATCTCCATTTAAGAAAGCAGTTTTTACATCCATTTGATGGACTTTCCAACTGTTCTGAGCTGCTAGTGCAAATAGTGTTCGGATGGTAGCCCATTTTGCTGTGGGGGCAAAGTCTCCTCATAATCGACCCCTTCCTTCTGGGCAAAACCTTTTGCTACAAGCCTAGTTTTGTGCTTGTCAAGTGAGCCATCAACTTTATACTTGTTCTTGTAGACCCACTTGCAGCCAATTGGTTTGGTTGCTAATGGAGGATCAACCAGCTTCCAAGTGTCATTCTTTATGAGGGCATCATACTCCTTTTGCATTGATTCTTTCCATTCATCATGAGAAGCAGCTTCTTTGAAGGAAGTTAGTTCAAAATCTGTAGACAAGTTCAATTCACAATCATAAGAAACATCCATATCAACAGGTGAATTAGAGTCATCCACATCACCTCCATTTTGCCGGTTTGAATTTCTAGTTCCTGTCTTTCCAACCTCATCAGGATGAACACTTTCAAGTGTCTTTGTCAGCCACTTTGGGGGACCTTTTTCAGATGGTCCAGGCTGCTCCGTTGATTGAGTTGGGATTGAATCAAGATTGAGTCTCCCAATTCTATCAATCACATCACTTAAAGCATCATCCGTTGTTGGAGTTTCATGCGGGGGAGAGTGTTCTTCAGAAGAAGATTCCACATGTTGATCTAGTATAGGAATCCCCCCTTCAAGATGTGGAATCTGATTATCAAATTCTTGAAATGATTTTGCTTTTGCGAATCTATCCAAGCGATCAAGTTGCTGCTCAACAACATTGTCAGTTTTGGATGATTCAAGAAAAATTACATCTCTAGATACAAAAAACTTCATATTTACTTCATCATAGAGACGGTATGCTTTGGAGGTGTTTGAATACCCAGAAAGATACACTTATGACTTCTAGCACCAAGTTTGTTTCTATGTACCTTTGGTATCAAGGCATAACAGGTGGAACCAAAGACCCTGAGATGCTTTACCGAAGGAACATGTCCATACCACATTTCATATGGAGTCTTGTTTCTTATAGCATTAGATGGACATCTATTCTTTATATATGCAGCACATAGAACAACATCAGCCCAAAACATTATCTTTACATTTTTGAAGAAGAGCATGGATCATACCATATTTAAGATTGTCCTATTCATTCTTTCAGCTACACCATTCTGTTGGGGATTATAAGGCACAATTCTTTGATGTTTGATCCCATGTTGGTGAAGATAGTTTTCAAATTCATTTGATGTGTATTCTTTTCCATTATCAGTGCGAATAGACCCAATATGAGATTGTGCATCATTTTCAATCCATTTATGAAAATTCTTGAATGTTTGAAAAGCATCAGATTTGTTCTTCAATAAATAAACCAACACATTCTGGTGTAGTCATCAATAAATGTCATGATATATTTATTTCCATTTGCAGAAGGAACATGCATTGGACCATATAAATATGAATGAATGAGTTCAAGTTTTCTATGTACTTTTGAATGTGAATCATGAAAATACTGTTTGCTATGCTTTCCTAGAATGCAAGCATCACATTGCTTAAGTTTCCTAGGAATTGTAGGCAAACCAACAACACCATTTTTCTTCAACAAGCGGAGACTGTCATAGTTCAAATGTCCAAATCTAGCATGCCATAATAAACTTGATGGAAGTGTACCTTCTTCATGATGAGAATTGTATGAGAAATGTTGTGCACGAGCAGAGGTTCCTTGCAGCTTGAGAAGTCTTTCTTCTTCTATTCCCCTCATGACAAGTGAGTGGTCAGATGCTTTTCTTACCTCAAGCTTGCCATCAAACATATGAATGGAGTGACCTTGCTGGCAGATGTGGACCAAGGACAACAAGTTTCTCTTGAGCTGTGGGAGATATAGAACATGATGCAGAAGAAAGTCTGGAAGACCAGGCAGTTTAAGCCTGATTGTGCCAAGCCCTGATGGCTTGATTTTTGATTGGTCTGCAAAGTATACTACTCCATCAACATTGTCAGTGAAATCTTCAAAAAAATCTTTTCTATGAGTCATGTGGCAGGTTTCTCCTGAATCAAGCAACCAATCATTTTCCAAGAAGCAAGTGAAGCATTAAATAAATCTTCATTTACTCCAATGTTACATTGTGCCACAACATAGTGAGTGGATTCAGGTGCTTTACCTTTGTCTGTATCATCAGTTTTACCTTTCTGTTGGTTTCTTTTCTGCTCAATTTTGTCCCATGGTAGCTTGCATGTAGAGGCATCATGTGATCCATTTCTTTTGCAGCGAATGCAGTGCAAATCTGCCTTTTCTCCTTGAGAATGTCTGCCCCCCCTGCCTCTGAAATATCTTCCTCTTCCTCTTCGACCACCTCTTCCTCTTGAAGAATCTTGAGTAGGATGCTTTTCTTTGTGAGCAAGGCACACAACCTCTTCAGAAGATTCAGGGGCTGTCTTCTTTCCAAAAGCTTTCTCTCTTTTAGCAAAATTTTTCACAAGAGAGTCAAAGGTGATATCCTTGAGATTTCCATTTGCTTGCAATGACTCAAGATAATTGGAGTAAGTAGGATAAAGTGCCTTGAGAAAAGCGATAAGAAGAATATCCAATTCAACCTTAGTGGATTTGATATTATGCATTATAGACTTTACTTCAGATGCAAGAGCAAGTGGATCATTATTTTGCAGTACAAGAGTGAAGAGTTTAATCATGAGTTGAACAACTTCAAGTGCAGAATGTGAGTCATAGAGTTCTTTTAGCTTTTATAAGGCTTCAAAGGCAGTTGAATATGATGAAATATGGCGACTCACCTCTTCATTTACAAATGCTGCGATTAATGCGTAAGCTTTGATGTTCTTCTTGTCCCAAATGACGAGCCCTTTGTCTGAGGTAGGCTGTACTGGTTTATTGTCTCCGTCTCTGACACACACCTCCTCCACAACTCATTGAAAATGAGGGTGTGTTTTATCATCCGGGACCATTCAGGATAGTTCGCCTTGCCAGTGAGAACTATTCCCACCATGGATATGATTGAATGCATTCTGTAAAAAAAACTTGTGCTGATAGAAAAAAACTTCTGCCAATATACATTAAAATTGTACTTCTGGTGGTAATTTTTTTACATTTCAAAAGGGCATTCTCTCCATGTACTGTCTTTGTCTTTAATGAAAATAAAAACATAAATCCACTAGGAATTCTCAAAAGATTTCAAATCTCTTCCTCATATACCAATATGGGCTCCAATACCTCACACTACACCTTTATGCAACATATTTCCCTCACCTCATTGTTTATGCGAGAACTAAATGAAAGGCTTCAACATATATCTTCGATATACCATGTCAGTTACTTCAACGTGTATGCCAAAACTTCCGCATCAACCCTTTTACGTGCAGAAGCTTTGATTCTCACATGCAGGTTATCAAGCATGCTATCAAGTACGCAGGTTATCAAAGCACGCTATCACACGCAGGTTATCAAAGCACGCTATCACACAATGAAGCATGTAGGTGTGCTTTGATTCTTGTACGCAGGTTATCAAGCACGCAGGATTACGGTTCCATCTCAAGTAGTTCCCTTGTACACAGTGCCAAATCTTCCCTCACCATGCTTGTTCTTACCATGAAAATTTTCTGTTGCAGCTACCAACATTTTCATTTCAAACACTATGAAAACATTGGACAACTAGGAATCAGTTGCGGACATGGTTTTGTGAATAACAGAAATGCATCGACAAGCTCATTCAGATGGTGGAGGTGGAGAGTTGCAGTCCAAGACGCAGATGATTTTGAAGGTGGAGACAAGGAGGAATACGGGATGGAGATGTTTGCAAAGAAGCTTTGCTATCACAGTTGGTTCCGAAGAGAAAGCTATGGAGTTATCAGAAGAGTACACTGATAATTCTAATGGAGCTTCATCAGACTTCTCTAGAAGTTATTTTGGACAGCCAGTTGATAGTACCGAGTTGGAATCCATGCGAGAAGATACTGTTAAAGCGAAGCTTATTAGGAAGCTTAGTGAAGCTAATCAACACAATCGACACCTGAAACGCCAGCTTCATGATAAGGAAAAATCTTTGAACAAATACAAGAATGAACTTGCAGTTATGGAATTGGAGCTCTAGGCTCTCGTGAGTCTTCTCAGGCAAAAAGAAACGATAGCAGGTCAAACGTTTAGGCTACTGCGTGGAGCATTCACTGCGTGGAGCAGCGTTCAGGCTACACAAATAGCAATTGGACAGACATTAGACAGGGAAAATGGTAGTATGGACAACGCTTTTGAATGGAGCAGCGCATTGTATGGACAACGCTTTTAAATGGAGAGCAGAGGAGCATAATAGGGAGTTACAAAGGACATAAAAGCTAAAAAAGGAGCTGGCTCTGATACCATGTCAGGCCAGGCAGTAACTCCTCAACCAAAAATTGATTCATATTTATTCCTTCAGGTAGGTCTTCATTAAACACATGAGGGAGAAGCAGGTTCCATCAAAAGTATGCAACATGGGTACTCCTTGGGTGAGGAATTAAATTTTGCATCCAACAAGTACTCCTGTTCGAAATTTGAGTAAAACCATAGGGAGATAAGTTGAAAAATACAAGTTGAAAAAGTAATTTTGTTATTTTTTTAATCTTTTTACCTTTTTACCCCCCAAAAATGGTGCATCATCTCCCATGGTGACATCATCATCTTGAATCCTATTGGTTCTTATAAAGTTTATTTTAGTTGTACATTTTTCTTAGGAGGCCCATTTTAGACCTCAAAAGTTCTCTAATGAGTTCAAATCTAGCTCTTGGAGGCTCGAACTTACAAGCAGTCCTTCTTCCCGTCGAAGATAAATCTCAATGTTCCATTGAGTTTTTGGGGCAGGGAAATGCGGGAGCAGGGATACGCACAAGGGGGACGTATATAAGCAACCCTAAAATTTAGGGAAATTCCAAGGAAATGGGGGCACGTCAGAGTCATAAAAATGATTAAAAATTTAATATATAAAAATAAAATATAAAATCCCAACAATATGTCAATAACTAAGTTAGTAAATAATAAATCTTAATAATTATAAAATGTACATCTAAATATGATCATCATTTCGTGTTAGACTATTATGAATTAGAATTATCATTTGGCATTTTGCAATCAACAATGTAAAATTGTAAATCTAAAAGTAAGTTACTAAATTGAATCCATCATTTGACATTATGCAATGTTCCTTCTAAATTCATCATTTGGCAATAGGCATTAATATTATGCAAGATACATCTAAATTAAATTAATCATTTGACAATTGAAATCATGCAATGCACGTCGAAAAGTAAATTCAACATATGCTAATGACATTATGCTAAAGTCTAAAATAGCCATAGAATACTAAACTAAAAGTAAACATAGAAAGCAATGAAACACTAGTAAATTTCTCAAGTAAAATGTCGAGTGGCAGTAGAAGGAAAATATCGGACGACAAGGTGAAATCGTAGGGTTAATGAGAAATGAATGAGAAATGTGAATGATTATGTTTTAAAGTTTTAATTTATCCTTTACTTTTTATTTTTCTTTTTTTTTTAATTAAAATTTGTAATTTTTATAATATTTTTATGTTTTTAATTGTTATTGGCAAAAACAATTTGGGGGGACGTTTTAATTTTTTATTCTTTTATCGTTATTAGCAAAAAAAATGGGGGGCCTTGGGAGGATGCTTTTCGTCACTAGAAAAACGTCCCCCCCCGGAGTTTCTCTGAGTTTCCCCGTCCCGGGAGTGTGGGGGAGTGAGGTAGTGCATCTCCCACCTTGGGGGGCACGTCCCCGTGGAACACTGATAAACCCTCATTCTTGTGATCCTCTAGCTGCTTACAAAGTGAACCAAGCTTTGATATCGTGTTGGAAAAATTAAAAAGGCAAACATCTTATACTTAAACGCTTTAAACATTTTCCTGTCATGACATTTACTTGTGAAATTAGGATCTTTTCTTCATTATTTTGCGTGTGTTCTCATCATCAAATAAATTCCTAAAAAAAACATGAAGATCACACCCATAAAAGAGAGACACCAGAAATAGGCTCAAGCCAGGGCAAAACCCCTCCAAGGGGAAAACCCATCAGAACTTTTCTCTTCTTATAGAATGAATTCAAAGGAGACTTCCAAGACCAAGAGCAAGACCCTTTTCTTCGTTCAAGAAATAAGATTACCTGCCATACAACTCAAGGGATCTTCAAGAGCAGCGATCTAGGAATTTTCCATGAACATGGACTTTTAGTCATCTTAGACCTGAGGTAACCCTAGGTCCCTGCAAAAGACAAATCCTTCCACCTTCGCATTCCCTTGACTCTCTTCTTGCTTCCCTTCGCTCCTCCTCCAACTGCAGACCAAAACCTCAGAAAATGTGAGCTTCTTGTCTGCCCTTTTGGAGAGCGAAATCATTCTCTTATAGCCTTTGTGTGGTTCCTTGAGCCTACATAAGGTTGACTTCTGTATGCTGGCTAACTTGTTTCCTTTGGAGTATCTAGACTCTTCTAAAATAAAAAAATAGTTCTTCTTTCTTTGATACAAGTGCCCATAATGGTCTTTTACATTGTAATAATGACCATTGACTTTTAACAAACCCTATAAGCATGCAATGGATGCTTTACCTATTAACTATAGACCCAAGCATGAAACCCATACTTTACAAATAATTTTTCTTCTTCAATTTCTCTTTCCTCTTTTGATGAATACAAAGAGATTAACATCATTTACATGTGCCAAATGATAATTATGAATAAGACCAAAACTAGTTACATTCTTCAACAAAGCCCACTTTCCAACACGGTGCTCTTGACAAAATGGTGAGAAAGCATATGACTGATGCAGATGGCGGATATAAGGATGGCATGTCACATCGGCTACAAGGTGGTTCTCAGGCTGCCAGCTGCTGGCTGGAAGAGATGAATAGGATAAAAGTTTCTCCTTGGGGTCACCCACTTTTTGGTGGGTAACAG